>JAFJMP010000158.1:27500-34373 GCA_029692085.1 Gymnothorax javanicus | reverse complement strand
GGTAACAGCCCACCCGGAGGAGTGTGAGAGCGAGCTGGGCCCTCCCGCCAAGCGGAGAACCTGGTCAAGGGCAGAGGCCTGGGCCCGGGCCTAAAGGTCACGGCCACGCACCCCAGGCCCAGCGGGAGGCCCTGAGAGCTCGGGAGGTGGCGGACGGAGCCCGGAGCGCCGGGAGGTGCCCGGGAAAGACCGGGAGGGAGCAGGCCCGACCCCGGAGAGGCGCGGGCGGAAGGGAAATGCGGCGGACAAAAGTCACGGACGGGCGGGTTCTTCCGCTGGCGGCCCCGGGCCTCTGCGGCACCGCAGCCCCCCTCCAGGGGCCTCGCCCCATCGGGCCCGCCCCCGAGACGCACGACCAGGCCGCTGCCTGGGCCCGCCCGCCCGGCAGGCCAGGGGCCGAACGAAGTTCGCGCCCGCCACAGCCGAACGCCGCCACGCCCGAGTGCAGACGGGCTTGGCCGAAGGGCTCTGCCCCGCCTTGCAACCCTCCAAACCCCTGCCTCGACGCCGCTGCAGAGCCGAAAGCATTAGCCAAAAAGCTTTCCCCCCCCGAGTTTTGGCCCCGCCCGCCGCCCAGCCACCCCCCGGTGGGGGCTTTCTCCCGGTGACCCCCAAAAGTCTCCCCGCGGGCCAGGCTCGGGGTGGCGGGAAAGGGGTGAACCGCCTCACCCTTTTTCAGCTGGCTGGTCGAATGTTCTGGAGGGAAGCCAATTTAAAAGTGCGACTTTTTTTTTCCTTTCGCGTTCCCCGCCAAGGTTGATCGGCTGCGCTTCAGAAAAATGACGATGTCCCGCTCTTCAGAAATTCGCAAAGTCCAACGCGGGTGACCAGCGGATTTAGGAACAAAAATGACAAAGTTCAACTTTCAGAAGGTCGGCGGTCCCCGCTGCAGGTGAGCAGGCGAATCCATGAGAAATGACAAAGTCCAGCTTTGGAAAATTGTATGGGCAAAAAACGACAAAGCCCAGCTTTGGAAAAATTTGGCTGAGTCCCGCTGGGGGTGAGCAGTTGTACTGTGCAAAATTGTCTCATGGGGCGACCAGTTGCTCGACCACCCGAAACCGCCAAGACTGGCTGGGATTTAGGGGTGGGGGGCTTAAGTTTGGGCCCCCCCGGGTAAGCGGAGAGCCTGGTGATGCGAGGAAAGGGTATGCTGGGTGGGGATGGGAGCCGGGCGAGCAGGTCAGGGGGCCCCGGGAAGCGCGGAGGGGCAGCTGAGGCCTAGGGGCAGGGGCAGGGGCAGAGGCCTGGAGGCAGGGGCAGGCCCCGGGGCGAAGCGGCGGGGCGTGGGAGGGGTGGGGGGGATGGTAGGGCCCCCCAGGAGGAGCGGGAGAGCGAGCGGGGCACCCCGGCGAAGCGGAGAGGCTGGTCAGAGGGCGGAGGGCTGGGCCCGGGCCTAAAGGTCACGGCCTCCGCCCCGGCCCAGCGGGGAGGCCCTGAGAGCAGGGGCGGGGGCGGGCTGTGCCCGGGGCGCGGAGGAGTTCCCCGGGGAGGCGCGGGAGAGCTGGCCGGTGCCCCCGGCGGAGCCCTGAGCCCGGGCGGCAGGCTGAGGGCTGGGCCCGGGCCTAAAGGTCAGGGAGAGATAGGGAGCGGGCAGAGTTTCCTGAGGGAGGGATGGAGGGTGGGAGGGAGGCAGGCAGGCAGGCAGGGAGTTCCTCTGGGAGTTAAAAAAGGAGACGGGCGCTTTGGCAATAAGAATGACGATGGTGGTAGTGCTAGGGAAAGAGAAAGGAGAGGTCCAGGGGAGGGGAAGCGAAGGATCCAATAAAAAGCATCAGCAAACCCCAGTTTTTACTGATATAGCCGGGCGCCTTCAGAGGCAGGGTGGCTTTTACCACGGAAAGAAACAGCAGACGAGAAGCCTGGGACAAAGAATAAAAAAGCAAACAACGAGCACAAAGATTCAGCCAGAAGGAACAAAGAGAAAAACGGGTGCACAAGTAATTGGACAGGCCTAAAAGTCAAAGGCCAGGCAGCATCCGCTAGTGCTGCCCCAGTCAGAAGGGGCTAAGATGGCGCGGGGAGGGGTGACTGATAGTGCTGGGCGAAAAGATGCGCCCCAGCTGAGTCTTAAAGCGTGCGAGGAGGCTGGCGGATTCGGGAGGCGCTGGGGTAGGTAAGGTGTTCCACAGCACGGGACCAATGGCAGAAGTTGACCCAGCTCCGAAAGCGGACCGTCGCGTACGGGCAACGGAGAGCAGACCAGTGTCAGAGGAACTGAGGGAGCCAACGGGCGCGTGAAAATGGAGCGGTGAGCCCCGGCGGCAGGCGGAGGGCTGGGCCCGGGCCTAAAGGTCACGGCCTCCGCCTCGGCCCAGCGGGGAGGCCCTGAGAGCTGGGGCGGGGGCGGGCTGTGCCCGGGGCGCGGAGGAGGTCCCCGGGGAGGCGCGGGAGAGCTGGCCGGTGCCCCAAGGGCGGAGCCCCTGAGCCCGGGCGGCAGGCTGAGGGCTGGGCCCGGGCCTAAAGGTCAGGGAGAGATAGGGAGCAGGCAGAGTTTCCTGAGAGAGGGTGGGAGGGAGGCAGGCAGGCAGGGAGTTCCTCTGGGAGTTAAAAAAGGGAGACGGGCGCTTGGCAATAAGAATGACGATGGTGGTAGTGGTAGGGAAAGAGAAAGGAGAGGGCCAGGGGAGTGGGGAGCGAAGGATCCAATAAAAAGCATCAGCAGTCCCGAGTTTTACTGATATAGCCGGCGCCTTTCTCTGAGGCAGGGTGGCTTTACCACGGAAAGAAACAGCAGACGAGAAGCCTGGGACAAAGAATAAAAAGCAGACAACGAGCACAAAGATTCAGCCAGATGGAACAAAGAGAAAAACGGGTGCACAAGTAATTGGACAGGCCAAAAAGTCAATGGCCAGGCAGCATCCGCTAGTGCTGCCCCAGTCAGAAGGGGCCAAGATGGCGTTGGGAGTGGGTGACTGATGATAGTGCTGGGCTAAAAGATGCGCCCAGCTGAGTCTTAAAGCGTGAGGCTGGCGGATTCGGGGAGGCGCTGGGGTAGGTAAGCTGTTCCACAGCACGGGACCAATGGCAGTAGTTGACCCAGCTCCGAAAGCGGACCGTCGCGTACGGGCAACGGAGAGCAGACCAGTGTCAGAGGAACTGAGGGAGCCAACGGGCGCGTGAAAATGGAGCGGGGAGCCCGGGCGGCAGGCGGAGGGCTGGGCCCGGGCCCAAAGGTCACGGCCTCCGCCTCGGCCCAGCGGGGAGGCCCTGAGAGCTGGGGCGGGGGCGGGCTGTGCCCGGGGCGCGGAGGAGGTCCCAGGGGAGGCGCGGGAGAGCTGGCCGGTGCCCCCGGCGGAGCCCTGAGCCCGGGCGGAAGGCTGAGGGCTGGGCCCGGGCCTAAAGGTCAGGGAGAGATAGGGAGCGGGCAGAGTTTCCTGAGGGAGGGTGGGAGGGAGGCAGGCAGGCAGTGAGTTCCTCTGGGAGTTAAAAAAAAAAAAAAAGACGGCGCTTTGGCAATAAGAATGACGATGGTGGTAGTGGTAGGGAAAGAAAAAAAGGAGGTCCAGGGGGGGAAGCGAAGGATCCAATAAAAAGCATCAGCAATCCCCAGTTTTACTGATATAGCCGGGCGCCCTTCTCAGAGGCAGGGTGGCTTTTACCACGGAAAGAAACAGCAGACGAGAAGCCTGGGACAAAGAATAAAAAGCAGACAACGAGCAGAAAGATTCAGCCAGATGGAACAAAGAGAAAAAAACGGTGCACAAGTAATTGGACAGGCCTAAAAGTCAATGGCCAGGCAGCATCCGCTAGTGCTGCCCCAGTCAGAAGGGGCTAAGATGGCGTTGGGAGGGGGACTGATAGTGCTGGGCGAAAAGATGCGCCTCCAGCTGAGTCTTAAACCGTGTGAGGCTGGCGGATTCGGGAGGCGCTGGGGTAGGTAAGGTGTTCCACAGCACGGGACCAATGGCAGAAGTTGACCCAGCTCCGAAGCGGACTGTCCGCAGACGGGCACCGGAGAGCAGACCAGTGTCAGAGGAACTGAGGGAGCCAACGGGCGCGTGAAAAAATGGAGCGGTGAGCCCGGGCGGCAGGCGGAGGGCTGGGCCCGGGCCCGGGGGTCACGGGCCCACCCCCCCCAGCCGGGGGGCCCTGAGCTCGGGAGGGGGGCGGCTGTGCCCGGGCCTGAGGAGGTCTCCGGGGGAGGCGCGGAGAGCTTGCCGGTCCCCCCGGCGGAGCCCTGAGCCCGGGCGGCAGGCTGGGGCCTGGGCCCAGGCCTAAAGGTCACGGCCTCCACCCCCCGCCCAGCGCGGGGCCCTGAGAGCTCGGGAGGGGGCGGGCTGTGCCCGGGGCCTGGAGGAGGTCTCCGGGGAGGCGCGGGAGAGCTGGCCGGTGTCCCCGGCGGGGCCCTGAGCCCGGGCGTCAGGCTGAGGGCTGGGCCCGGGCCTAAAGGTCAGGGAGCGATAGGGAGCGCGCAGAGTTTCCTGAGGGAGGGATGTACGGGGGGGGGGGCAGGCAGGCAGGCAGGCAGGGAGTTCCTCTGGGAGTTAAAAAAGGAGACGAAGCGCTTGGCAATAAGAATGACGATGGTGGTAGTGCTAGGGAAAGAGAAAGGAGAGGTCCAGGGGAGTGGGAAGCGAAGGATCCAATAGAAAGCATCAGCAATCCCCAGTTTTACTGATATAGCCGGCGCCTTTCTCAGAGGCAGGGTGGCTTTACCACGGAAAGAAACAGCAGACGAGAAGCCTGGGAAAAAGAATAAAAAGCAGACAACGAGCAGAAAGATTCAGCCAGATGGAACAAAGAGAAAAACGGGTGCACAAGTAATTGGACAGGCCTAAAGGTCACGGCCTCCACCCCGGGCCCAGCGCGGGGCCCTGAGAGCTCGGGAGGGGGCGGGCCGAGCCCGGCGCGTCGGGGAGGTGCCCGGGGAACGACCGGGGAGCAGGCCCGGACCCCCAAAGCGGAGCGGGGCGGAATGGGAAGGCGGCGGCCAAAAGTAATCAGACGGGGCCGGTTCCTTCCGCGGGCCGCCTCGGGCCTCTGCGGCACCGCAGCCCGCCTCCAGGGGCCTCTTCCCGTCCGCCCGTCCCCTCCGAGACGCCCGCCGGGCCGGGCGACTGGGCCCGCCCGCCTGGCAGGCCAGGGGCGAACGCGCTTCAAGGCCGCCGCCGGACGCCGCCAAGGCCCGAGTGCAGACGGGGTCGGGTGAAAGGGCTCTCCCCGCCTTGCAACCCTCCAAACCCCGCTCCGTAGCTCGCTGCAGGGCCGAAGTTATTAGCCAAAAAGCTTTCCCGCCCCCCCGAGTTTTGGCCCCGCCCGCCCCAGCCACCCCCGGTGGGGGGCTTTCCCCCCGGTGACCCCCCAAAAGTCTCCCCGCGGGCCAGGCTCGGGGTGGCGGGGAAAGGTGAACCGCCTCACCCTTTTCAGCTGGCTGGTCGTAATGTTCTGGAGGAAGCCAATTTAAAAGCGCGACTTTTTTTTTCCTTTGGCTTCCCGCCGCCGTTGATCGGCCGCGCTGCAGAAAAATGACTAAGTCTCGCTCTTCAGATATTCGGCAAAGTCCAACGCGGGTTACCAGTGTTATTAACGAATAAATGACAAAGTCCAACTTTCAGAAAAAATTCGGCAAAAGTCCCGTTGGGGCGACCAGACGCGCGCCCGAAATAAAAAGTGACAAAGACCAGCTTTCGAAAATTCGGCGAAGTCCCGCTGCGGGTGACCAGTCGCGTGCCTGAACAAAAATGACAAAGTCCAACTTTCATAAAATCGCCAAGTCCAACGCGGGCGACCAGTTGCGACTGGGAAAAACGTCTAAGTCCCACCACGGGTGCCCAGTTTGAGCAGTGGGCAACCAGTTGCATTTGCGAAAATTGACACTCGCCCTGCAAACGCGGTTTTTCCTTACAATGGAAGTCAATGGGAGGGGGTTGAGGTATCATAAAAAGGTACCGGCGGATTTCTGAGAGAGTGCCTTTTCAGACTTGAGACCTCCAGAGAGCGACTTAGGGGCTCTGCGAGACTGAGTACGGGAGTCGGGCGGCCTTCTCCGGGGCACGAGGGGGGGCATTTTGGGGCGCTTTTCCCCACCGGGTTCCGGGGGTCCAGCCCCGCTTCGGGGAGGTAGGAGGTCCCGCCGGGGGCTTGGGCGGACACTTCCCGGGGGCCCGGGCGCGCCTCAAGACCCCCCCCCCTCCCTCACTGGCGCACAAGCTGAGAGAGTGCCTTTTCAGACTTCAGACCTCCAGAGCGCGACTCAGGGGGGGCTCTGCGAGACTGAGCACGGGAGTCGGGCGGCCTCCGGGGCACGAGGGGGGGGGGGGCATTTCGGGCGCCCCCACCGGTTCCGGGGTCCAGCCCCGGTTTCGGGCGGGAGGTAGGAGGTGCCGCCGGGACTTGGGCGACATTTCCGGGGGCTCGGCGCGCCCCGCCCGCCTCCTCCCTCACTCACTCACTGGCGACAAACCTGACAGATTGGAGATGAGTCCCCAACCTGGGGGGTTCTCTCGCGCCCGTCCCGGGCTTATGCGGGAGCGTTTCCTGGCCGCCTGGGGCGCCCGACCGGGCGGGCGACGGACCCCGACCGGGCTCAAAGACGACCTCCACCCGCCGGGGGGGGGGGTCTGCGCGAGGGTTCGGGCGGGGGGCTGTTCACGCCCCTGCCCGCCACAGAACAGAAACCGAGCGAGACCGAGACGGCCCGAAACAACCCCGCAGCGGTCCGAGCAGAGCCCGGCCGGGCGCCCCCGACAGGCAGGGAGCCGGAGGCGCCTCCCAGCTCCGACCCCGACCCGGACGGACCCCGACCCGGCAGAGGCGCTTTGTTTTCTCCGGTTCAGCGCGACTTCGCCCAGCCCACCCACTGCCCTCCGCAGCCCCGAAGCGCGGGAGGCCCCCCCGAGAGGGGGGGTGGCGCCCGCCTCCGCGGGGCGA
>JAFJMP010000158.1:15000-20000 GCA_029692085.1 Gymnothorax javanicus | reverse complement strand
ACGGGTGACCAGTTGCGGTGCGTAAAATTTCCAAAGTCCCCAACGGGTGCCCATTTGTACCAGGGCTGGGATATAGCCCAAGTCCGATTTAGCCCAAGGGACCAGTTGTACTGTGCAAAATTGTTTGGTGACCAGTTGCTCGACCGCCGAAAACCCAACTGGCTGGGATTTAGGGGTGGGGGCTTAGTTTGGGCCCCCCGGTAAGCGGAGAGCCTGGTGATGCGAGGAAGGGTATGCTGGGTGGGGATGGGAGCCGGGCGAGCAGGACAGGGGGGGCCCGGAAGCGCTGGAGGGGCAGCTGAGGGCTAGGGCAGGGGCAGGGGCAGAGGCCTGGAGGCAGGGGCAGGCCCCGGGCGGGCGGGGGCCGTGGGAGGGGGGGGGGATGGTAGGGCCCGTGCCTGATAAGCCTTCAAGACCAGCGGTAGGTTTAAGTTAGCTCTGGTTAAGCAGTGTAGGGACCGGAGTTCTGTTCGCCTGCAGTTTCCTTTTTTGTGTTTGTGGCAGTTTTCTTCCCGTGCTTCCCTGATTTAACTACCTGTGGCCGCCCTCCATAGACCGGGTGGTAACAGCCCACCCGGAGGAGTGTGAGAGCGAGCTGGGCCCTCCCGCCAAGCGGAGAACCTGGTCAGAGGGCAGAGGCCTGGGCCCGGCCTAAAGGTCACGGCCACGCACCCCAGGCCCAGCGGGAGGCCCTGAGAGCTCGGGAGGTGGCGGACGGAGCCCGGAGCGCCGGGAGGTGCCCGGGAAAGACCGGGAGGGAGCAGGCCCGACCCCGGAGAGGCGCGGGGCGGAAGGGAAATGCGGCGGACAAAAGTCACGGACGGGCGGGTTCTTCCGCTGGCGCCCCCGGCCTCTGCGGCACCGCAGCCCCCAGGGGGGCCTCGCCCCATCGGGCCCGCCCCCGAGACGCACGACCAGGCCGCTGCCTGGCCCGCCCGCCTGGCAGGCCAGGGGCCGAACGAAGTTCGCCGCCCAAGCCGAACGCCGCCACGCCCGAGTGCAGACGGGGGCTTGGCCGAAAGGGCTCTGCCCCGCCTTTGCAACCTCCAAAACCCCTGCCTCGACGCCGCTGCAGAGCCGAAGATTAGCCAAAAAGCTTTCCCGCCCCGAGAGTTTTTTGCCCCGCCCCGCCCAGCCACCCCCGGGTGGGGGGGGGCTCCCGGTGACCCCCAAAAGTCTCCCCGGGCCAGGCTCGGGGTGGCGGGAAAGGGGTGAACCGCCTCACCCTTTTCA
This sequence comes from Gymnothorax javanicus, assembly GCA_029692085.1. Classification (NCBI taxonomy): domain Eukaryota; kingdom Metazoa; phylum Chordata; class Actinopteri; order Anguilliformes; family Muraenidae; genus Gymnothorax; species Gymnothorax javanicus. Next base: position 18,767 of record JAFJMP010000158.1, on the reverse strand, counting down.
GCTGGCTGGTCGTAATGTTCTGGAGGGAAGCCAATTTAAAAGTGCGACTTTTTTTTTCCTTTCGCTCCCCCCAAGGGTTGATCGGCTGCGCTTCAGAAAAATGACGATGTCCCGCTTTTCAGAAATTCGCAAAGTCCAACGCGGGTGACCAGCGGATTTAGGAACAAAAATGACAAAGTTCAACTTTCAGAAGGTCGGGCGGTCCCGCTGCAGGTGAGCAGGCGAATCCATGAAATGACAAAGTCCAGCTTTGGAAAATTGTATGGGCAAAAAACGACAAAGCCCAGCTTTGGAAAAATTTGGCTGAGTCCCGCTGGGGGTGAGCAGTTGTACTGTGCAAAATTGTCTGGGCGACCAGTTGCTCGACCGCCCGAAAACCGCAAGACTGGCTGGGATTTAGGGGTGGGGGGCTTAAGTTTGGGCCCCCCGGTAAGCGGAGAGCCTGGTGATGCGAGGAAAGGGGGGGTATGGTGGGGGGGGAGCCGGGCGAGCAGGTCAGGGGGCCCCGGGAAGCGCGGGAGGGGCAGCTGAGGCCTAGGGGCAGGGGCAGGGGCAGAGGCCTGGAGGCAGGGGCAGGCCCCGGGGCGAAGCGGCGGGCGGGCGGGGAGGGGTGGGGGGGGGGTAGGGCCCCCCAGGAGGAGCGGGAGAGCGAAGGGGCACCCCGGGCGGCGGAGAGGCTGGTCAGAGGGCGGAGGGCTGGGCCCGGGCCTAAAGGTCACGGCCTCCGCCTCGGCCCAGCGGGGAGGCCCTGAGAGCAGGGGCGGGGGCGGGCTGTGCCCGGGGCGCGGAGGAGTTCCCCGGGAGGCGCGGGAGAGCTGGCCGGTGCCCCGGGGGAGCCCCTGAGCCCGGGCGGCAGGCTGAGGGCTGGGCCCGGCCTAAAGGTCAGGGAGAGATAGGGAGCGGGCAGAGTTTCCTGAGGGAGGGATGGAGGGTGGGAGGGGCAGGCAGGCAGGCAGGGAGTTCCTCTGGGAGTTAAAAAAGGAGACGGGCGCTTGGGCAATAAGAATGACGATGGTGGTAGTGCTAGGGAAAGAGAAAGGAGAGGTCCAGGGGAGGGGAAGCGAAGGATCCAATAAAAAGCATCAGCAAACCCCAGTTTTACTGATATAGCCGGGCGCCTTTCAGAGGCAGGGTGGCTTTACCACGGAAAGAAACAGCAGACGAGAAGCCTGGGACAAAGAATAAAAAAAAAACAACGAGCACAAAGATTCAGCCAGAAGGAACAAAGAGAAAAACGGGTGCACAAGTAATTGGACAGGCCTAAAAGTCAAAGGCCAGGCAGCATCCGCTAGTGCTGCCCCAGTCAGAAGGGGCTAAGATGGCGCGGGAGGGGTGACTGATAGTGCTGGGCGAAAAGATGCGCCCCAGCTGAGTCTTAAAGCGTGTGAGGCTGGCGGATTCGGGAGGCGCTGGGGTAGGTAAGGTGTTCCCAAGCACGGGACCAATGGCAGAAGGACCCAGCTCAAAGCGGACCGTCACATACGGGCAACGGAGAGCAGACCAGTGTCAGAGGAACTGAGGGAGCCAACGGGCGCGTGAAAATGGAGCGGTGAGCCCCGGCGGCAGGCGGAGGGCTGGGCCCGGGCCTAAAGGTCACGGGCCTCCGCCCCCCAGCGGGAGGCCCTGAGAGCTGGGGCGGGGCGGGCTGTGCCCGGGCGCGGAGGAGGTCCCCCCCGGGAGGCGCGGGAGAGCTGGCCGGTGCCCCCGGCGGAGCCCTGAGCCCGGGCGGCAGGCTGAGGGCTGGGCCCGGGCCTAAAGGTCAGGGAGAGATAGGGAGCAGGCAGAGTTTCCTGAGAGAGGGTGGGAGGGAGGCAGGCAGGCAGGGAGTTCCTCTGGGAGTTAAAAAAGGAGACGAAGCGCTTGGCAATAAGAATGACGATGGTGGTAGTGGTAGGGAAAGAAAGGAGAGGAGAGGGCAGGGGAGTGGGGAGCGAAGATCCAATAAAAAAAGCATCAGCAGTCCCGAAGTTTTACTGATATAGCCGGGCGCTTTCTCTGAGGCAGGGTGGCTTTTTTACACGGAAAGAAACAGCAGACGAGAAGCCTGGGACAAAGAATAAAAAGCAGACAACGAGCACAAAGATTCAGCCAGATGGAACAAAGAGAAAAACGGGTGCACAAGTAATTGGACAGGCCAAAAAGTCAATGGCCAGGCAGCATCCGCTAGTGCTGCCCCAGTCAGAAGGGGCCAAGATGGCGTTGGGAGGGGACTGATAGTGCTGGGCTAAAAGATGCGCCTCCAGCTGAGTCTTAAAGCGTGTGAGGCTGGCGGATTCGGGAGGCGCTGGGGTAGGTAAGCTGTTCCACAGCACGGGACCAATGGCAGAAGTTGACCCAGCTCCGAAGCGGACCGTCACAGACGGGCAACGGAGAGCAGACCAGTGTCAGAGGAACTGAGGGAGCCAACGGGCGCGTGAAAATGGAGCGGGGAGCCCGGGCGGCAGGCGGAGGGCTGGGCCCGGGCCCAAAGGTCACGGCCTCCGCCCCGGCCCAGCGGGGAGGCCCTGAGAGCTGGGGCGGGGGCGGGCTGTGCCCGGGCGCGGAGGAGGTCCCAGGGAGGCGGCGCGGAGAGCTGGCCGGTGCCCGGGCGGAGCCCTGAGCCCGGGCGGAAGGCTGAGGGCTGGGCCCGGGCCTAAAGGTCAGGGAGAGATAGGGAGCGGGCAGAGTTTCCTGAGGGAGGGTGGGAGGGAGGCAGGCAGGCAGTGAGTTCCTCTGGGAGTTAAAAAAAGCAGACGGGCGCTTTGCAATAAGAATGACGATGGTGGTAGTGGTAGGGAAAGAGAAAGGAGAGGTCCAGGGGAGTGGGAAGCGAAGGATCCAATAAAAAGCATCAGCAATCCCCAGTTTTACTGATATAGCCGGCGCCCTTCTCAGAGGCAGGGTGGCTTTTACCACGGAAAGAAACAGCAGACGAGAAGCCTGGGACAAAGAATAAAAAGCAGACAACGAGCAGAAAGATTCAGCCAGATGGAACAAAGAGAAAAACGGGTGCACAAGTAATTGGACAGGCCTAAAAGTCAATGGCCAGGCAGCATCCGCTAGTGCTGCCCCAGTCAGAAGGGGCTAAGATGGCGTTGGGAGTGGGTGACTGATAGTGCTGGGCGAAAAGATGCGTCTCCAGCTGAGTCTTAAACCGTGTGAGGCTGGCGGATTCGGGGAGGCGCTGGGGTAGGTAAGGTGTTCCACAGCACGGGACCAATGGCAGTAGTTGACCCAGCTCCGAAGCGGACTGTCACAGACGGGCACCGGAGAGCAGACCAGTGTCAGAGGAACTGAGGGAGCCAACGGGCGCGTGAAAATGGAGCGGTGAGCCCGGGCGGCAGGCGGAGGGCTGGGCCCGGCCCGGGGTCGGTCACGGCCTCCACCCCCCAGCCCAGCGCGGGCCCTGAGAGCTCGGGAGGGGGGGCGGGCTGTGCCCGGGCCTGGAGGAGGTCTCCGGGAGGCGCGGAGAGCTTGCCGGTCCCCCGGGCGGAGCCCTGAGCCCGGGCGGCAGGCTGGGGCCTGGGCCCAGGCCTAAAGGTCACGGCCTCCACCCCCCCAGCCCAGGGGCCCTGAGAGCTCGGGAGGGGCGGGCTGTGCCCGGGCCTGGAGGAGGTCTCCGGGAGGCGCGGGAGAGCTGGCCGGTGTCCCGGGGCCCCTGAGCCCGGGCGGCCAGGCTGAGGGCTGGGCCCGGGCCTAAAGGTCAGGGGAGCGATAGGGAGCGCGAGAGTTTCCTGAGGGAGGGATGTACGGTGGGAGGGAGGCAGGCAGGCAGGCAGGCAGGGAGT
>JAFJMP010000158.1:2500-7500 GCA_029692085.1 Gymnothorax javanicus | reverse complement strand
CAAAAAACGACAAAGCCCAGCTTTGGAAAATTTGGCTGAGTCCCGCTGGGGGTGAGCAGTTGTACTGTGCAAAATTGTCTGCGGGCGACCAGTTGCTCGACCGCCGAAAACCGCGCACTGGCTGGGATTTAGGGGTGGGGGGCTTAAGTTTGGGCCCCCCCGGGTAAGCGGAGAGCCTGGTGATGCGAGGAAAGGGTATGCTGGGTGGGGATGGGAGCCGGGCGAGCAGGTCAGGGGGCCCCGGGAAGCGCGGAGGGGCAGCTGAGGCCTAGGGGCAGGGGCAGGGGCAGAGGCCTGGAGGCAGGGGCAGGCCCCGGGGCGAAGCGGCGGGGCGTGGGAGGGGTGGGGGGGATGGTAGGGCCCCCCAGGAGGAGCGGGAGAGCGAGCGGGGCACCCCGGCGAAGCGGAGAGGCTGGTCAGAGGGCGGAGGGCTGGGCCCGGGCCTAAAGGTCACGGCCTCCGCCCCGGCCCAGCGGGGAGGCCCTGAGAGCAGGGGCGGGGGCGGGCTGTGCCCGGGGCGCGGAGGAGTTCCCCGGGGAGGCGCGGGAGAGCTGGCCGGTGCCCCCGGCGGAGCCCTGAGCCCGGGCGGCAGGCTGAGGGCTGGGCCCGGCCTAAAGGTCAGGGAGAGATAGGGAGCGGGCAGAGTTTCCTGAGGGAGGGATGGAGGGTGGGAGGGAGGCAGGCAGGCAGGCAGGGAGTTCCTCTGGGAGTTAAAAAAGGAGACGAAGCGCTTGGCAATAAGAATGACGATGGTGGTAGTGCTAGGGAAAGAGAAAGGAGAGGTCCAGGGGAGTGGGAAGCGAAGGATCCAATAAAAAGCATCAGCAAACCCCAGTTTTACTGATATAGCCGGCGCCCTTCTCAGAGGCAGGGTGGCTTTACCACGGAAAGAAACAGCAGACGAGAAGCCTGGGACAAAGAATAAAAAGCAAACAACGAGCACAAAGATTCAGCCAGAAGGAACAAAGAGAAAAACGGGTGCACAAGTAATTGGACAGGCCTAAAAGTCAAAGGCCAGGCAGCATCCGCTAGTGCTGCCCCAGTCAGAAGGGGCTAAGATGGCGTTGGGAGTGGGTGACTGATAGTGCTGGGCGAAAAGATGCGCCTCCAGCTGAGTCTTAAAGCGTGTGAGGCTGGCGGATTCGGGGAGGCGCTGGGGTAGGTAAGGTGTTCCACAGCACGGGACCAATGGCAGTAGTTGACCCAGCTCCGAAAGCGGACCGTCGCGTACGGGCAACGGAGAGCAGACCAGTGTCAGAGGAACTGAGGGAGCCAACGGGCGCGTGAAAATGGAGCGGTGAGCCCCGGCGGCAGGCGGAGGGCTGGGCCCGGGCCTAAAGGTCACGGCCTCCGCCCCGGCCCAGCGGGGAGGCCCTGAGAGCTGGGGCGGGGGCGGGCTGTGCCCGGGGCGCGGAGGAGGTCCCCGGGGAGGCGCGGGAGAGCTGGCCGGTGCCCCCGGCGGAGCCCTGAGCCCGGGCGGCAGGCTGAGGGCTGGGCCCGGGCCTAAAGGTCAGGGAGAGATAGGGAGCAGGCAGAGTTTCCTGAGAGAGGGTGGGAGGGAGGCAGGCAGGCAGGGAGTTCCTCTGGGAGTTAAAAAAGGAGACGAAGCTTGGCAATAAGAATGACGATGGTGGTAGTGGTAGGGAAAGAGAAAGGAGAGGGCCAGGGGAGTGGGGAGCGAAGGATCCAATAAAAAGCATCAGCAGTCCCGAGTTTTACTGATATAGCCGGCGCCTTTCTCTGAGGCAGGGTGGCTTTACCACGGAAAGAAACAGCAGACGAGAAGCCTGGGACAAAGAATAAAAAGCAGACAACGAGCACAAAGATTCAGCCAGATGGAACAAAGAGAAAAAACGGGTGCACAAGTAATTGGACAGGCCAAAAAGTCAATGGCCAGGCAGCATCCGCTAGTGCTGCCCCAGTCAGAAGGGGCCAAGATGGCGTTGGGGAGTGGGTGACTGATAGTGCTGGGCGAAAAGATGCGTCTCCAGCTGAGTCTTAAAGCGTGTGAGGCTGGCGGATTCGGGGAGGCGCTGGGGTAGGTAAGCTGTTCCACAGCACGGGACCAATGGCAGTAGTTGACCCAGCTCCGAAAGCGGACCGTCGCGTACGGGCAACGGAGAGCAGACCAGTGTCAGAGGAACTGAGGGAGCCAACGGGCGCGTGAAAATGGAGCGGGGAGCCCGGGCGGCAGGCGGAGGGCTGGGCCCGGGCCCAAAGGTCACGGCCTCCGCCCCGGCCCAGCGGGGAGGCCCTGAGAGCTGGGGCGGGGGCGGGCTGTGCCCGGGGCGCGGAGGAGGTCCCAGGGGAGGCGCGGGAGAGCTGGCCGGTGCCCCCGGCGGAGCCCTGAGCCCGGGCGGAAGGCTGAGGGCTGGGCCCGGGCCTAAAGGTCAGGGAGAGATAGGGAGCGGGCAGAGTTTCCTGAGGGAGGGTGGGAGGGAGGCAGGCAGGCAGTGAGTTCCTCTGGGAGTTAAAAAAAAGCAGACGAAGCGCTTGGCAATAAGAATGACGATGGTGGTAGTGGTAGGGAAAGAGAAAGGAGAGGTCCAGGGGAGTGGGAAGCGAAGGATCCAATAAAAAGCATCAGCAATCCCCAATTTTACTGATATAGCCGGCGCCCTTCTCAGAGGCAGGGTGGCTTTACCACGGAAAGAAACAGCAGACGAGAAGCCTGGGACAAAGAATAAAAAGCAGACAACGAGCAGAAAGATTCAGCCAGATGGAACAAAGAGAAAAACGGGTGCACAAGTAATTGGACAGGCCTAAAAGTCAATGGCCAGGCAGCATCCGCTAGTGCTGCCCCAGTCAGAAGGGGCTAAGATGGCGTTGGGAGTGGGTGACTGATAGTGCTGGGCGAAAAGATGCGTCTCCAGCTGAGTCTTAAACCGTGTGAGGCTGGCGGATTCGGGGAGGCGCTGGGGTAGGTAAGGTGTTCCACAGCACGGGACCAATGGCAGTAGTTGACCCAGCTCCGAAAGGACCGTCGCAGTCACGGGCACCGGAGAGCAGACCAGTGTCAGAGGAACTGAGGGAGCCAACGGGCGCGTGAAAATGGAGCGGTGAGCCCGGGCGGCAGGCGGAGGGCTGGGCCCGGGCCCGAAGGTCACGGCCTCCACCCCCGGCCCAGCGCGGGGCCCTGAGAGCTCGGGAGGGGGCGGGCTGTGCCCGGGGCCTGGAGGAGGTCTCCGGGGAGGCGCGGAGAGCTTGCCGTCCCCGGGCGGAGCCCTGAGCCCGGGCGGCAGGCTGGGGCCTGGGCCCAGGCCTAAAGGTCACGGCCTCCACCCCCGGCCCAGCGCGGGGCCCTGAGAGCTCGGGAGGGGGCGGGCTGTGCCCGGGGCCTGGAGGAGGTCTCCGGGGAGGCGCGGGAGAGCTGGCCGGTGTCCCCGGCGGGGCCCTGAGCCCGGGCGTCAGGCTGAGGGCTGGGCCCGGGCCTAAAGGTCAGGGAGCGATAGGGAGCGCGCAGAGTTTCCTGAGGGAGGGATGTACGGTGGGAGGGAGGCAGGCAGGCAGGCAGGCAGGGAGTTCCTCTGGGAGTTAAAAAAGGAGACGAAGCGCTTGGCAATAAGAATGACGATGGTGGTAGTGCTAGGGAAAGAGAAAGGAGAGGTCCAGGGGAGTGGGAAGCGAAGGATCCAATAGAAAGCATCAGCAATCCCCAGTTTTACTGATATAGCCGGCGCCTTTCTCAGAGGCAGGGTGGCTTTACCACGGAAAGAAACAGCAGACGAGAAGCCTGGGAAAAAGAATAAAAAGCAGACAACGAGCAGAAAGATTCAGCCAGATGGAACAAAGAGAAAAACGGGTGCACAAGTAATTGGACAGGCCTAAAGGTCACGGCCTCCACCCCGGGCCCAGCGCGGGGCCCTGAGAGCTCGGGAGGGGGCGGGCCGAGCCCGGCGCGTCGGGGAGGTGCCCGGGGAACGACCGGGGAGCAGGCCCGGACCCCCAAAGCGGAGCGGGGCGGAATGGGAAGGCGGCGGCCAAAAGTAATCAGACGGGGCCGGTTCCTTCCGCGGGCCGCCTCGGGCCTCTGCGGCACCGCAGCCCGCCTCCAGGGGCCTCTTCCCGTCCGGCCCGTCCCTCCGGAGACGCCCGGCCGGCCGGCGACTCGGGCCCGCCCGCCCCGGGCAGGCCAGGGGCCGGAACGCGTTCGCGCCCGCCGCGGCCGGACGCCGCCGCGCCCCGAGTGCAGACGGGGGTCGGGTGAAAGGGCTCTCCCCCGCCTTGCAACCCTCCAAACCCCGTCTCCGTAGCTCGCTGCAGGGCCGAGTTATTAGCCAAAAAGCTTTCCCGCCCCCCGGAGTTTTGGCCCCGCCCCGCCGCCCAGCCACCCCCGGGGGGGCTTTCCCCCCCGTGACCCCCCAAAAGTCTCCCCGCGGCCAGGCTCGGGGGTGGCGGGGAAAGGGGTGAACCGGCCTCACCCTTTTCAGCTGGCTGGTCGTAATGTTCTGGAGGGAAGCCAATTTAAAAGCGCGACTTTTTTTCCTTTGGCGTTCCCGCCGCCGTTGATCGGCCGCGCTGCAGAAAAATGACTAAGTCTCGCTCTTCAGATATTCGGCAAAGTCCAACGCGGGTTACCAGTGTTATTAACGAATAAATGACAAAGTCCAACTTTCAGAAAAAATTCGGCAAAGTCCCGTTGCGGGCGACCAGACGCGCGCCCGAAATAAAAAGTGACAAAGACCAGCTTTCGAAAATTCGGCGAAGTCCCGCTGCGGGTGACCAGTCGCGTGCCTGAACAAAAATGACAAAGTCCAACTTTCATAAAATCGGCCAAGTCCAACGCGGGCGACCAGTTGCGACTGGGAAAAACGTCTAAGTCCCACCACGGGTGCCCAGTTTGAGCAGTGGGCAACCAGTTGCATTTGCGAAAATTGACACTCGCCCTGCAAACGCGGTTTTCCCTTACAATGGAAGTCAATGGGAGTGGGGTTGAGGTATCATAAAAAGGTACCGGCGGATTTCTGAGAGAGTGCCTTTTCAGACTTGAGACCTCCAGA
>JAFJMP010000157.1:0-34963 GCA_029692085.1 Gymnothorax javanicus | reverse complement strand
TTGTGTGTAATTCAGTGGGAAAGTGACAAACATGAGTGAAATGTGACAAAAATGACTGAATGAGAGTGAATTTGTTTCTATCTCCGTAAGGAAGCGAAGCTAGAGCTCTGAAACTGTGGCTATAATGACTTTCATAAAGGGACGCTTTTGAGGTTTTAAGCTCAGAACTTGAACCGTTACGTATCTGGCATGGGAAGTGTGCATCAGATCACTATGCAAAGCATATATATGGCATCGAGAAGGGTCCAATGTTCATGTATGGCCATTTGAATTGAATATGAGCTTTTGAAGTGAAAATATGCACATTTTTTAAAAAACTTTTTTTTTTTTTTTCTGTCTTGTCAAAACTTTCATTTTGTGTGTAATTCAGTGGGAAAGTGACAAAAATGAGTGAAATGTGACAAAATGACTGAATTAGTGTGAATTTGTTTCTATCTCCGTAAGGAAGCGAAGCTAGAGCTCTGAAACTGTGGCTATATCAAGACTTTCATGAAAGCACGCTTTTGAGGTTTTATGCTTAGAACATGAACCTGTGCGTATCTGGCCTGGGCACTGCTACAGAACACTGTGCAAAGCATATATGGCATCGATAGGTCCAATGCATGTATGGCCATTTGCAAGTGAATATGAGCTTTCTTAAGTGAAAATATGCATATTTTTAAAAATCTTTTTTTTTTTTTTCGCTCTGCATGTCAAAACTTTTTCATTTTCGTATTCCTCAGTGGGAAAGCGACAAACATGAGTGAAATATTGCTATATGACTTAATGAGAGTAAATTTGGTGCTATCTCCGTAAGTAAGCGAGCTAGAGCTCTGAAACTGTGGCTATACGCACTTTCATGAAAGCACGCTTCGTTGAGGTTTTAAGCTCAGAACTTGAATTTGTGCATGTATCTGGTCTGGAAAGTGCTTCAGATCACTGTGCAAAGCATATATGGGATCGATTGGTCCAATGTGCATGTATGGCCTTTTGCAAGTGAATATGAGTTTCTGAAGTGAAAATATGCATATTTTTAAAAACTTTTTTTTTTTTTCTGTCTGCATGTCAAAAACTTTTTATTTTGTGTGTAATTCAGTGGAAAAAGTGACAAACATGAGTGAAAATGTGACAAAATGATTGAATGAGAGTGAATTTGTTTTTTATCTCTCAGAAGGGAAGCGAAGCTAGAGCTCTGAAACTGTGGCTATATCGACTTTCATGAAAGCACGCTTTGAGGTTTTATGCTTAGAACATGAACCTTTACGTATCTGGCCTGGAACTGCTACAGAACACTGTGCAAAGCATATATGGCATCGATAGGTCCAATGTGCATGTATGGCCATTTGCAAGTGAATATGAGCTTTAAGTGAAAAATATGCATATTTTTAAAAACTTTTTTTTTTTTCGCTCTGCATGTCAAAAACTTTTCATTTTCGTATTCCTCAGTGGGAAAGCTTACAAACATGAGTGAAATATTGCTATATGACTTAATGAGAGTAAATTTGGTGCTATCTCCGTAGTGAAGGAGCTAGAGCTCTGAAAACTGTGGCTATACGACTTCATGAAAGCACGCTTTTTGAGGTTTTAAGCTCAGAACTTGAATTTGTGCATGTATCTGGTCTGGAAAGTGCTTCAGATCGCCAGCAAAGCATATATGGGGATCGATTGGTCCAATGTGCATGTATGGCCATTTGCAAGTGAATATGAGTTTCTGAAGTGAACATATATGCATATTTTTAAAAATTTTTTTTTTTTTCTGTCTGCATGTCAAAACTTTTCATTTTGTGTATAATTCGGTGGGAAAGTGACAAACATGGAGTGAAATGACATATGATTCAATGAGATTGAATTTGTTTTATCTCCGTATGAAGCCAATTAACTAGAGCGCTGAAACTGTAATATAATGACTTCATGAAAACACGCTTTGAGGTTTTAAGCTCATAACTTGAACCTGTGCTTGTATCTTGCCTGGGAACTGCAACAGATCACTGTGCATTAGTTATATGGCATCGATTGGTCCAATGTGTATGTATGGCCATTTGAATTGAATATGAGCTTCTGAAGTGAAAAAATATACACATTTTTAAAAAACTTTATTTTTTTTTCTGTCTGCATGTAAAAACTTTCATTTTGTGTGTATTTCTAGTGGGAATGTGACAAACATTAGTGAAATGTGACATAATGATTGAATGAGAGTTAATTTGTTTTATTTCAGAACGGGCTGGAAGCAGAGCTCTGAAATTGTGGCTATGCGACTTTCATGAAAGCACGCTTTTTGAGGTTTTAAGCTCAGAACTTGACTCCTGTGCGCAGTATCTGCATGGGAAGTGCATCAGAACACAGTGCAAAGCATATATGGCATCGAGGAGGTCCAATGTGCATGTATGGCCATTTGCAATTGAATATGAGCTTCTTAAGTGAAAATATGCATATTTTTAAAAACTTGCTTTTTTTTTCGTTTGCCTGTCAAAACTTTTCATTTTGTGTATAATTCAGTGGGAAAGTGACAAACATGAGTGAAATGTGACTATATGACTGTATGAGAGTGAATTTGTTTCTATCTCCGAAGGAAGGGAGCTAGAGCGCTTGAAACTGTGTGCTATACGACTTTCATGAAAAACACGCTTATTTGAGGTTTTAAGCTCAGAACTGGGAACCTGTGCTTGTATCTGGCCTGGGAACTGCTACAGATCACTGTGCATTTGTTATATGGCATCGATTGGTCCAATGTGCATGTATGGCCATTTGGAATTGAATATGAGCTCCTGAAGTGAAAAATATACATATTTTTAAAAAACTTTTTTTTTCTGTCTGCATGTCAAAACTTTCATTTTGTGTAATTCAGTGGGGAAAGTGACAAACATGAGTGAAATGTGACATAATGACTGAATGAGAGTTAATTTGTTTCTATCTCCAGAACGAAGCGAGCTAGAGCTCTGACACTGTGGCTATAATGCGACTTTCATGAAAGCACGCTTTTCGAGGTTTTAAGCTCAGAACTTGACCTTTGTGCATGTATCTGGCATGGAAGTGCATCAGATCACTGTGCAAAGCACATATGTCATCGATAGGTCCAATGTGCATGGCCATTGGCAAGTGAATATGAGCTTATTAAGTGAAAATATGCATATTTTTAAAACTTGCTTTTTTTTTTCTGTCTGCATGTCAAAACTTTTCATTTTATGTATAATTCGTGTGAAAGTGACAAACATGAGTGAAAATGTGACTATATGACTGAATGAGATTGAATTTGTTTCTATCTCCGTAACGAAGCGTAACTAGAGCGCTGAAACAGTGGCTATACGCAGTTTCATGAAAACACGCTTATTTGAGGTTTTAAGCTCAGAACTGGGAACCTGTGCTTGTATCTGGCCTGGGAACTGCTACAGATCACTGTGCATTTGTTATATGGCATCGATTGGTCCAATGTGCATGTATGGCCATTTGAATTGAATATGAGCTCCTGAAGTGAAAATATGCACATTTTTAAAAATCTTTTTTTTTTTCTGTCTACATGTCAAAACTTTTTCATTTCGTGTATAATTCAGTGGGAAAATGACAAAATGAGTGATATGTGTCAAAATGACTTAATGAGAGTGAATTTGTTTCTATCTCCAGAAGGAAGCTTAGCTAGAGCTCTGAAATTGTGGCTATACGACTTTCATGAAAGCACGCTTCTTGAGGTGTTTGCTCAGAACATGATCCTGTGCGCATATGTGGCCTGGGAACTGCTACAGATCACTGTGAAAAGCATATATGGCATCGATAGGTCCAATGTGCATGTATGGCCATTTGCAAGTGAATATGAGTTTTAAGTGAAAATATGCATATTTTTAAAAAAACTTTTTTTTTTTCGTTCTGCATGTCAAAACTTTTCATTTTCGTATTCCTCAGTGGTAAAAGCGACAAACATGAGTGAAATATTGCTATATGACTTAATGAGAGTAAATTTGGTGCTATCTCCGTAAGGAAGCTTAGCCAGAGCTCTGAAAACTGTGGGCTATACGCACTTTCATGAAAGCACGCTTTTGAGGTTTGAAGAGAACTTGAATTTTAAGTGCAGATCACTTGAAAGTTGTGGGATGTCCAATGTGCATGGGCCATTTGCAAAGAATATGAGTTTCAGAAAATATACACATTTTTAAAAAACTTTTTTTTTTCTGTCTGCATGTCAAAGCATCATTTTGTGTGTATTTCAGTGGAAATTGACAAACATGAGTGAAATGACATATATGACTGAATGAGAGTTAATTTGTTTATATCTCCGTTGCAAACTGTGGCTATAATGAATGAAAAACACGAGGTTTTAAGCTCAGAACTTGACTGGCGTTATCTGGCATATACACAAAGCATATATGGCATCGAAATCCAATTGCATTTTTGCAAGGAATATGAGTTGCAAGTGAAAATATACATATTTTTAAAAAACTTGCTTTTTTTCATTGCCTGTCAAAACTTTTTCATTTTGTGTATAATTCAGTGGGAAAAAGTGACAAACATGAGTGAAATGTGACTATATGACCGAATGAGAGTGAATTTGTTTCTATCTCATGAAGTGAAACTGTGACTATATGAAAAACACGCTGAGGTTTTAAGCTCAGAACTGAACTTGTTTCTTTATCTGCCGGAACTGCTACAGATCACTGTGAATTTGAGGCATCGATTGGTCCAATGTGCATGTATGGCCATTTGGAATTGAATATGAGTTTCTGAAGTGAAAAATATACACATTTTTAAAAACTTTTTTTTCTGTCTGCATGTCAAAACTTTCATTTTGAAATTGTGGAAAGCGACAAACATGAGTGAAATGTGACAAAATGACTGAATGAGAGTGAATTTGTTTCTATATTGAAGGAAGCGTAGCTAGAGCTCTGAAATTGTGGCTATATTGCGATTCATGAAAAGCACTGGTTTGATGCTTAGAACATGAACCTGTGCATGTATCTGGCCTGGGCACTGCTATAGATCACTGTGCATATATGGGATCGATAGGTCCAATGTGCATGTATGGCCATTTGCAAGGAATATGAGCTTTAAGTGAAAAATATGCATATTTTAAAAACTTGCTTTTTTTTTCGAAAAACTTTTCATTTTGTGTATAATAAAGTGACAAACATGAGTTTGACTATATGACTGAATGGGATTTTTTTTATCTCCGTTCTGAAACTGTGGCTATACGCATGTCATGAAAACACGCTTTTTAGGTTTTAAGCTCATTTGTGGCATAAGTGCATCGATCACTGTGCAAAGTATATATGAGTAGGTCCAATGTGCATGTATATTTGCAATTGAATATGAGCTTTTAAGAAAATATGATATTTTTAAAACTTGCTTTTTTTTTTTTTTTCGTCTGCCTGTCAAAACTTTTCATTTTGTGTATAATCTCAAACATGAGTGAAATGTGATTATATGACTGAATGAGAGTTAATTTGTTTTATCTCCCCAGAAGGAAGCGAGCTAGAGCTCTGAAACTGTGGCTATAATGACTTTCATGAAAAACACGCTTTTTTAGGTTTTAAGCTCAGAACTTGACTGCTGTGTATCTGACATGGGAAGTGCATCAGATCACTGTGCAAAGTATATATGGCATCGATAGGCCCAATGTTCATGTATGGCCATTTGGAATTGAATATGAGCTTTGAAGTGAAAATATGCATATTTTTAAAAAACTTTTTTTTTTTCTGTCTGCATGTCAAAACTTTTCATTTTCGGTATTCCTCAGTGTAAAGTGACAAACATGAGTGCATGTTGGACATGACTGAATGAGAGTTAATTTGTTGCTATCTCCATAAGTTTAGGCCAGAGCTCTGAAACTGTGGCTATACATATGAAAGCACGCTTTGAGGTTTTAAGCTCAGAACTTGAATTTGTGCATGTATCTGGCCTGGAAAGTTCAGATCACTTTTATATGGGGATCGATCCAATGTTCATGTATGGCCATTTGCAATTGAATATGAGTTTCTGAAGTGAAAATATGCACATTTTTAAAAACTTTTTTTTTTTCTGTCTGCATGTCAAAACTTTCATTTTGTGTATAATTCAGTGGGAATATGACAAACATGAGTGAAATGTGACTAAAATGACTGAATGAGAGTGAATTTGTTTCTATCTCCGTAAGGAAGGGAAATAGAGCTCTGAAACTGTGGCTATACGCACTTTTCATGAAAAAACACATTTTGAGGTTTGATGCTTAGAACATGAACCTGTGTATGCCTATCTGGCCTGGGCACTGCTATAGATCACTGTGCAAAGCATATATGGCATCGATAGGTCCAATGTGCATGTATGGCCATTTGCAAGTGAATATGAGCTTCTTAAGTGAAAATATGCATATTTTTAAAAACTTGCTTTTTTTCGTTCTGCCTGTCAAAACTTTTTCATTTTGTGTATAATTCAGTGGGAAAGTGACAAACATGAGTGAAATGTGACTATATGACTGAATGGGATTGAATTTGTTTTATCTCCGTAAGGAAGCGAGCTAGAGCTCTGAAACTGTGGCTATACGCACTTTCATGAAAAACACGCTTTTTAGGTTTTAAGCTCAGAACTTGACTCGCGGCCTATCTGGCATGGGAGTGCATCAGATCACTGTGCAAAAAGCATATATGGCATCGATATGGTCCAATGTGCATGTATGGCCATTTGCAATTGAATATGAGTTTGAAGTGAAAATATGCATATTTTTAAAACTTTTTTTTTCGTTCTGCATGTCAAAACTTTTCATTTTGTTTATAATTCAGTGGGAAAGTGACAAACATGAGTGAAATGTGACAAAATGACTGAATGAGAGTTAATTTGTTTCTATCTCCGCAAGTAAGCGAAGCTAGAGCTCTGAAACTGTGGTTATATTTACACTTTCATGAAAAAACACGCTTTTGAGGTTTTAAGCTCAGAACTTGAATTTGTGTATGTATCTGGCCTGAAAGTGCTTCAGATCACTTTTGCAAAGCATATATGGGATCGATTGGGCCCAATGTTCATGTATGGCCATTTGCAATTGAATATGAGCTTCTGAAGTGAAAATATGCACATTTTTTAAAAACTTTTTTTTTTTTTTGTCTGCATGTCAAAAACTTTCATTTTGTGTATAATTCAGTGGGAATATGTCAAACATGAGTGAAATGTGACTAAATGACTTAATGAGAGTGAATTTGTTTCTATTCCAAGGAAGGGAGCTAGAGCTCTGAAACTGTGGCTATACGCACTTTCATGAAAAACACGCTTTTTAGGTTTTAAGCTCAGAACTTGAACCTGTGCTTGTATCTGGCCTGGGAAGTGCTACAGATCACTGTGCAAAGCATATATGGGATCGATTGGTCCAATGTGCATGTATGGCCATTTGCAATTGAATATGAGTTTCTGAAGTGAAAATATACACATTTTTAAAAACTTTTTTTTTTCTGACTGCATGTCAAAACTTTTTCATTTTGTGTATAATTCAGTGGGAAAGTGACAAACATGAGTGAAATGTGACATATGACTGAATGAGAGTGAATTTGTTTCTATCTCCTCAGAAGGAAGCGAGCTAGAGCTCTGAAACTGTGGCTATAATGACTTTCATGAAAACACGCGATCTTTGAGGTTTGATGCTTAGAACATGAACCTGTGCGTGTATCTGGCCTGGGCACTGCTATAGATCACTGTGCAAAGCATATATGGCATCGATAGGTCCAATGTGCATGTATGGCCATTTGCAAGTGAATATGAGCTTTTAAGTGAAAAATATGCATATTTTTAAAAACTTTTTTTTTTTTTCGCTCTGCATGTCAAAACCTTTCATTTTCGGTATTCCTCAGTGGGAAAGCAACAAACATGAGTGAAATATTGCTATATGACTTAATGAGAGTTAATTTGTTTCTATCTCCGAAGTAAGGAAGCCAGCTAGAGCTCTGAAACTGTGGCTATATCATGACTTCGAAAGCACGCTTTTTGAGGTTTTAAGCTCAGAACTTGAATTTGTGTATGTATTCTGACATGGGAAGTGCATCAGATCACTGTGCAAAGCATATATGGGATCGATTGGTCCAATGTTCATGTATGGCCATTTGGAATTGAATATGAGTTTCTGAAGTGAAAATATGCAATTTTTAAAAAACTTTTTTTTTTTTTCTGTCTGCATGTCAAAACTTTTCATTTTGTTTGTAATTCAGTGGGAAAGTGACAAACATGAGTGAAATGTGACATAATGACTGAATGAGAGTTAATTTGTTTCTATCTCCATAAGGAAGTTAGAGCTTAGAGCTCTGAAACTGTGCTATAATGCACTTTCATGAAAGCACGCTTTTTGAGGTTTTAAGCTCAGAACTTGAACCTGTGCTGTATCTGGCCTGGGAACTGCATCAGATCACTTTGTAAAGCATATATGGCATCGAGAAGTCCAATGTTCATGTATGGCCATTTGGAATTGAATATGAGTTTCTGAAGTGAAAAATATACACATTTTTTAAAAAAATCCTTTTTTTTTTTTTCTGTCTGCATGTCAAAACTTTCATTTTGTGTGTAATTCAGTGAATATGACAAAAATGAGTGAAATGTGTCAAAATGACTGAATGAGAGTGAATTTGTTTCTATCTCCTCAGAAGGAAGCGAAGCTAGAGCTCTGAAACTGTGGCTATACGCACTTTCATGAAAGCACGCTTTTTGAGGTTTGATGCTTAGAACATGAACCTGTGCGTGTATCTGGCCTGGGCACTGCTACAGATCACTGTGCAAAGCATATATGGCATCGATCCAGGTCCAATGGCAATTTGCAATCAATATGAGCTAGGTCCTATTTTTAAAAACTTGCTTTTTTGTGTAAAATTTCAATTTCCTGGTAAAGTGGAAAGCAACAAACATGAGTGAAATGTTGCTACATGACTTAATGAGAGTGAATTTGTTTCTTATCTCTCAGAAAGGAAGGAGCTAGAGCTCTGAAACTGTGGCTATATACGACTTTCATGAAAAACACGCTTTTTGAGGTTTTAAGCTCAGAACTTGACTCATGCGGTATCTGGCATGGGAAGTGCAGATCACTGTGCATTTGTTATATGGCATCGATTGGTCCAATGTTCATGTATGGCCATTTGAATTGAATATGAGCTTCTGAAGTGAAAATATACACATTTTTAAAAACTTTTTTTTTCTGTCTGCATGTCAAAAATTTCATTTTGTTTATAATTCAGTGGGAAAGTGACAAACATGAGTGAAAATGTGACTATATGACTGAATGAGAGTTAATTTGTTTTATCTCCGTAACGGAAGGGAGTTAGAGCTCTGAAACTGTGGCTATACGGACTTTCATGAAAAACACGCTTTTTGAGGTTTTAAGCTCAGAACTTGAACCTGTGCTTGTATCTGGCCTGGGGAACTGCTACAGATCACTTTGAATTTGTTATATGGCATCGATTGGTCCAATGTATGACATGTATGGCCATTTGGAATTGAATATGAGTTTCAGTGAAAATATACACATATTTTTTAAAAATCTTTTTTTTTTCTGTCTGCATGTCAAAACTTTTTCATTTTGTGTGTAATTCAGTGGGAAAGTGACAAACATGAGTGAAATGTGTCTAATGACTGAATGAGAGTGAATTTGTTTCTATCTCCGTAAGGAAGGAGCTAGAGCTCTGAAACTGTGGCTATACGCGACTTTCATGAAAGCACGCTTTTTAGGTTTTTATGCTCAGAACATGAACCTGTGTGTATCTGGCCTGGGCACTGCTATAGATCACTGTGCAAAGCATATATGGCATCGATAGGTCCAATGTGCATGTATGGCCATTGGCAAGTGAATATGAGTTTCTTAAGTGAAAATATGCATATTTTTAAAAATCTTGCTTTTTTTTTTCGTCCCTGTCAAAACTTTTTCATTTTGTGTATAATTCAGTGGGAAAGTGACAAACATGAGTGAAATGTGACTACAAGGACTGAATGAGAGTGAATTTGTTTCTATCTCCGTAAGGAAGGGAGCTAGAGCGCTGAAACTGTGGCTATATACGCACTTTCATGAAAACACGCTTTTTTTTAGGTTTTTAAGCTCAGAACTTGAACCCAGCTGTATCTGGCCTGGGAAGTGCATCAGATCACTGTGCATTTGTTATATGGCATCGATGGTCCAATGTGCATGTATGGCCATTTGCAATTGAATATGAGTTTAAGTGAAAATATGCATATTTTTAAAAAACTTGCTTTTTTTTTCGTCTACATGTCAAAACTTTTTCATTTTGTGTAATTCAGTGGGAAATGACAAACATGAGTGAAATGTGACAAAATGACTGAATGAGAGTGAATTTTGTTTTTATCTCTGTAAGGGAAGGGAGCTAGAGCGCTGAAACTGTGGCTATACGCACTTTCATGAAAACATCACGATCTTTTGAGGTTTTAAGCTCAGAACTTGAACCTGTGCTTGTATCTGGCCTGGGCACTGCTACAGATCACTGTGAATTTGTTATATGGCATCGATAGGTCCAATGTGCATGTATGGCCATTTGAATTGAATATGAGTTTCTGAAGTGAAAAATATACACATTTTAAAAACTTTTTTTTTTTGTCTGCATGTCAAAAACTTTCATTTTGTGTGTAATTCAGTGGGAAAGGACAAACATGAGTGAAATGTGACATAATGACTGAATGAGATTGAATTTGTTTCTATCTCAGTAAGGAAGCGAGCTAGAGCTCTGAAACTAGTGCTATACGCACTTTCATGAAAACACGCTTTTTAGGTTTGAAGCTCAGAACTTGAACCTGTGCGTGTATCTGGCATGGGAAGTGCATCAGATCACTTTGCAAAGCATATATGGCATCGATAGGTCCAATGTGCATGTATGGCCATTTGCAATTGAATATGAGCTTTCTATGAAAAATATGCATATTTTTAAAAACTTGCTTTTTTTTCTGTCTACATGTCAAAACTTTTCATTTTGTGTAATTCAGTGGAAAATGACAAAAATGAGTGATATGTGTCAAAATGACTTAATGAGAGTGAATTGTGTTTCTATCTCCGTAAGGAAGTGAGCTAGAGCTCTGAAACTGTGGCTATACGCACTTTCATGAAAACACGCTTTTTAGGTTTTAAGCTCAGAACATGAACCTGTGCTTGTATCTGGCCTGGGAACTGCTACAGATCACTGTGCAAAGCATATATGGCATCGATTGGTCCAATGTGCATGTATGGCCATTTGCAATTGAATATGAGCTTCTTAGTGAAAATATGCATATTTTTAAAAAACTTTTTTTTTTTTTCTGTCTGCATGTCAAAACTTTTCATTTTCGTGTATTCCTAGTGGAAAGCGACAAAATGAGTGAAATATTGAGAAATGACTTAATGAGAGTAAATTTGTTTATATCTCCGAAGTAAGCCGAACCAGAGCTCTGAAACTGTGGCTATAATGCACTTTCATGAAAAACACGCTTTTTAGGTTTTAAGGTCAGAACTTGAATTTGTGCATGTATCTGGCCTGGGAAGTGCTTCAGATCACTGTTGCAAAGCATATATGGCATCGATTGGTCCAATGTGCATGTATGGCCATTTGCAATTGAATATGAGCTTTAAGTGAAAATATGCATATTTTAAAAACTTTTTTTTTTTTCGTCTGCCTGTCAAAACTTTTCATTTTGTGTGTAATTCAGTGGGAAAGTGACAAAAATGAGGAAAATGTGACAACATGACTGAATGAGAGTGAATTTGTTTATATCTCCGAAGGAAGGGAGCTAGAGCTCTGAAACTGTGGCTATAATGCGCACTTTCATGAAAACACGCCTTTTTTAGGTTTTAAGCTCAGAACTTGAACCTGTGCTTTGTATCTGGCCTGGGAACTGCATCAGATCACTGTTGCATTTGTTATATAGCATCGATTGGTCCAATGTGCATGTATGGCCATTTGAATTGAATATGAGCTTCTGTAGTGAAAATATGCACATTTTTAAAAAACTTTTTTTCTGTCTACATGTCAAAACTTTCATTTCGTGTGTAATTCAGTGGGAAAATGACAAAATGAGTGATATGTGTTAAAATGACTTAATGAGAGTGAATTTGTTTCTATCTCCAGAAGGAAGTTTAGCTAGAGCTCTGAAACTGTGGCTATAAGCGACTTTCATGAAAGCACGCTTCTTTGAGGTGTTATGCTCAGAACATGAACCTGTGCATGTATCTGGCCTGGGCACTGCTAGAGATCACTGTGCAAAGCATATATATGGGTCCAATCGCATGTATGGCCATTTGCAATCAATATGAGCAATCAAAAATATGATAGGTTTTTTTTTCCTGCATGTCAAAACTTTTCATTTTGTGTATAATCCAGTGGGGAAAGTGACAAACATGAGTGAAATGTGACTACATGACTGAATGAGAGTGAATTTGTTTATCTCCAGAAGGAAGGGGAGCTAGAGCTCTGAAACTGTGGCTATAATGCACTTTCATGAAAAAACACGCTTTTTAGGTTTTAAGCTCAGAACTTGAATTGTGCTTTATTCTGGCATGGGGAAGTGCTACAGATCACTGTGCATTTGTTATATGGCATCGATTGGTCCAATGTGCATGTATGGCCATTTGGAATTGAATATGAGTTTTGAAGTGAAAATATACACATTTTTTAAAACTTGCTTTTTTTCGCTCTGCCTGTCAAACTTTTTCATTTTGTGTATAATTCAGTGGAAAGTGACAAACATGAGTGAAATGTGACTATATGACTGAATTAGAGTGAATTTGTTTCTATCTCCGAAGGAAGGGAGCCAGAGCGCTGAAACTGTGGCTATACGCACTTTCATGAAAACACGCTTTTTTAGGTTTTAAGAACTCAGAACTTGAACCTGTGCTTGTATCTGGCCTGGGAACTGCTCCAGATCACTTTTCATTTTTTGATAATTCACTGTGAAATTGTTATATGGCAATTTGTTTCGATTTGGAATTGAATATGAGCCAAACTGTGAAAATATGCACATTTGGCACATTTTAGAATTGAATAGAGTTTTGGGAAGTGAAAATATATGGCTTAATGAGAGTCCAATTTTTAAAAAAGAGCTTCTTTTTTTTTTTGCTTTTGTCTGCATGTCAAAACTTTCATTTTGTGTATAATTCAGTGGAAAGTGACAAACATGAGTGAAATGTGACAAAATGACTGAATTAGAGTGAATTTGTTTCAATCTCCGGAAGGAAGTCCTGTCAGAGCTTTGATTTTGTGGCTATAATTTCATGAAAACACGCATGAGTGAGGTTTGATGCTTAGAACATGAACCCCAGCGTGTATCTGGCCCGGGGAACTGGAGCTAGATCACTGTGCAAAGCATATATGGCAGAACTTGATAGGAAGTCCAATGTGCATGTATGGCCATTTGCAAGTGAATATGAGTTTTGAAGTGAAAATATGCATATTTTTAAAACTTGGTTTTTTTGTCTGCATGTCAAAAACTTTCATTTTGTGTATTTCAGTGGGAAAGTGACAAACATGAGTGAAATATTGCTATATGACTGAATGAGAGTTAATTTGTTTCTATCTCCGTAAGGAAGGGAGCTAGAGCTGTGAAACTGTGGGCTATAATGTTACTTTCATGAAAGCACGCTTTTTGAGGTTTTAAGCTCAGAACTTGAACCTGTGCGTGTATCTGGCCTGGGAAGTGCATATAGATCACTGTGCAAAGCATTATATGGCATCGATAGGTCCAATGTTCATGTATGGCCATTTGAATTGAATATGAGTTTCTGAAGTGAAAATATGCACATTTTTAAAAACTTTTTTTTTTTTTTTTTTTTTCTGTCTGCATGTCAAAAACTTTCATTTTTGTTTCTCAGTGGGAAAAGCACGACAAACATGAGGAAATGTGACAAATGACTGAATGAGAGTGAATTTGTTTCATTCCTCGAACCTGCAGAGCTCTGAAACTGAGGCTATACATGAATGAAAGCACGCTTATTTGAGGTTTTATGCTCAGAACATGAACCTTTGTCTGGCCTTCATCAGATCACTGTGCAAAGCATATATGGCATCGATAGGTCCAATGTGCATGATGGTCATTTGAAAACTGAGCTTTAAGTGAAAATATGCATATTTTAAAAAATGCCCGGGCTTTTCAAAACAAAAACTTCTATTTTGTGGTAAAGTGGGAAAGCAACAAACATGAGGAAATATTGCTATATGACTGAATGAGAGTTTTGTTTCTATCTCCGTAATCGTGCTTTGTGCCAGAGCTCTGAAATTGATACCCATGAAAGCAATGCACTTATTGAGGTTTTAAGCTCAGAAATGAACCTGCAAGCGGTATCTGGACATGGGCAGTGCATCAGATCACTGTGCAAAGCATATATGGCATCGATAGGTCCAATGTTCATGTATGGCCATTTGAATTGAATATGAGCTTCTGAAGTGAAAATATGCATATTTTTAAAAACTTGCTTTTTTTTCTGGTTCTGCATGTCAAAACTTTTCATTTTGTTTATAATTCAGTGGGAAAGTGACAAACATGAGTGAAATGTGACATAATGACTGAATGAGAGTAAATTTGTTTTATCTCCGTAAGGAAGGGCTAGCTAGAGCTCTGAAACTGTGGCTATACGCACTTTCATGAAAGCACGCTTCTTTGAGGTTTTATGCTCAGAACTTGAACCTGGAGGCGCCGCATCTGACCTGGGTAGTGCATCAGATCACTGTGCAAAGCATATATGGCATCGAGAGGTCCAATGTTCATGTATGGCCATTTGGAATTGAATATGAGCTTCTGAAGTGAAAATATGCACATTTTTAAAAATTTTTTTTTTTCTGTCTGCATGTCAAAACTTTCATTTTTGTGTAATTCAGTGGGAAAGTGACAAAAATGAGTGAAATGTGACAAAATGACTGAATGAGAGTGAATTTGTTTCTATCTCCGTAAGGAAGGGAGCTAGAGCTCTCAAACTGTGTCTATACGCACTTTCATGAAAGCACACTTCTTTGAGGTTTTATGCTCAGAACATGAACCTGTGCGTGTATCTGTCCTGGAAAGTGCTTCAGATCACTGTGCAAAGCATATGTGGCATCGATAGGCCCAATGTGCATGTATGGCAACTTGGAATTGAATATGAGCTTCTGAAGTGAAAATATACACATTTTTAAAACTTTCTTTTCTTTCTGTCTGCATGTCAAAACATTCATTTTTTGTGTATTTCAGTGGGAAAGTGACAAACATGAGTGAAATGTGACTATATGACTGAATGAGAGTGAATTTGTTTCTATCTCCGAAAGGAAGGGAGCTAGAGCGTTGAAACTGTGGCTATACGCACTTTCATGAAAGCACACTTCTTTGAGGTTTTATGCTCAGAACATGAACCTGTGCGTGTATCTGTCCTGGAAAGTGCTTCAGATCACTGTGCAAAGCATATGTGGCATCGATAGGCCCAATGTGCATGTATGGCAATTTGGAATTGAATATGAGCTTCTGAAGTGAAAATATACATATTTTTAAAAAAAACTTTCTTTTTTTTTCTGTCTGCATGTCAAAACTTTTCATTTTTTGTGTAATTCAGTGGGAAAGTGACAAAATGAGTGAAATGTGACTAAATGACTGAATGAGAGTGAATTTGTTTCTATCTCCGTCAGGAAGCGAGCTAGAGCTCTGAAACTGTGGCTATACGCACTTTCATGAAAACACGCTTCTTTGAGGTTTTAAGCTCAGAACTTGAACCTGTGCTTGTATCTGGCCTGGGAACTGCAACAGATCACTGTGCAAAGTTATATGGCATCGATAGTCCAATGTGCATGTATGGCCATTTGGAATTGAATATGAGCTTCTGAAGTGAAAATATACATTTTAAAAACTTTTTTTTTTTTGTCTGCATGTCAAAACTTTTTCATTTGTGTGTAATTCAGTGGAAAGTGACAAAAATGAGTGAAATGTGACAAATGACTGAATGAGAGTGAATTTGTTTCTATCTCCGTAAGGAAAGCGAGCTAGAGCTCTGAAACTGTGGCTATATTTGACTTTCATGAAAGCACGCTTTGAGGTTTTATGCTCAGAACATGAACCTGTGCGTGTATCTGACATGGGCACTGCATCAGATCACTGTGAAAAGCAGATTATGGCATCGATAGGTCCAATGTGCATGTATGGCCATTTGCAAGTGAATATGAGCTTCTTAAGTGAAAATATGCATATTTTTAAAAACTTGCTTTTTTTCTGTCTGCATGTCAAAACTTTTTTCATTTTCGTGTATTCCTCAGTGGGAAAGTGACAAACATGAGTGAAATATGACTATATGACTTAATGAGAGTAAATTTGTTTCTATCTCCGTAGGAAGCGAGCTAGAGCTCTGAAACTGTGGCTATACGCACTTTCATGAAAGCACGCTTGAGGTTTTAAGCTCAGAACTTGAACCTGTGCATGTATCTGGCATGGGAACTGCATCAGATCACTGTGCAAAGCATATATGGCATCGATAGGTCCAATGTGCATGTATGGCCATTTGTAATTGAATATGAGCTTCTAAGTGAAAATATGCATATTTTTAAAAACTTTCTTTTTTTTTCTGTCTGCCTGTCAAAACTTTCATTTTTTGTGTGTAATTCAGTGGGAAAGTGACAAACATGAATGAAATGTGACAAAATGACTGAATGAGAGTGAATTTGTTTCTATCTCCGAAGGAAGGGAGCTAGAGCTCTGAAACTGTGGCTATACGCACTTTCATGAAAAAACGCTTTTTGAGGTTTTAAGCTCAGAACATGAACCTGGGCTTGTATCTGGCCTGGGGAACTGCTAAGATCACTGTGCAAAGTTATATGGCATCGATTGGTCCAATGTGCATGTATGGACATTTGGAATTGAATATGAGCTTCTGAAGTGAAAATATGCATATTTTAAAACTTTTTTTTTCTGTCTGCATGTCAAAACTTTCATTTGTGTGTAATTCAGTGGGAAAGTGACAAACATGAGTGAAATGTGACAAAATGACTGAATGAGAGTAATTTGTTTCTATCTCCGTAGGGAAGGGAGCCAGGAGCTCTGAAACTGTGGCTATACGCACTTTCATGAAAGCACGCTTTTTGAGGTTTTAAGCCTCAGAACATGAATTTGTGCATGTATCTGGCCTGGAAAGTGCTTCAGATCACTGTGCAAAGCATATATAGCATCGATTGGTCCAATGTGCATGTAAGGCCATTTGCAATTGAATATATTTTTAAAACTTGCTTTTTAAGTGAAAATATTTTGTGTGTACGCCACATTTTAAAATGAGTTCTTTTTTTCTGTTCTGCCTGTCAAAACTTTTCATTTTGTGTGTATTTCAGTGGGCCGCTGAGTGACAAACCTGATAAGGTGAAATGTGACATAATGACTGAATGAGATGTGCATTTGTTTCTATCTCCGAATATGGAAGGGCTAATATGCACATTTTTAAAATCTAGGTCTTTTATTTTGTGTCTGAGTGAAATACTGACTGACGTTTTAAGCTCAGAACTTTTCACCTGAGCTCTGAACGCTATCTTTGAGAAAGCACGCTTTAAGATCAGCTGTGCATTTTGCATTATCTGGCCTGAAAGTGCTCGTGCGTGTATTGGCATGGGATGTGCTGATCACTGTGCAAAGCATATTTGGGATCGATTGGCCAATGTGCATGTATGGCCATTTGCAATTGAATATGAGCTTCTAAGTGAAAATATGCATATTTTAAAACTTGCTTTTTTTTTCTGTCTGCATGTCAAAACTTTTCATTTTGTGTATAGTGGGAATTCAAACATGGGAAATGTGACAAACATGAGAGAAATGTTTCTATCTCCTAATGACTGAATGGCGACGTTAATTTGTTTCTATCTCCGTATCTGAAAAGTGCATCAGCTAAAGCGCTCTGAAACTGTAGCTATCATGTATGGCATTTTCATGAAAAAATATGCACATTTTAAAAACCTTTTTTTTTTTCTGCTCAGAAAACTTGAACCTGGGCAAAAATGGGATATGACAAAATCTGGCCTGATATGAACGCCTGCTTTTAAGCAATTTGATCCCCATTTGCAATTGAATATGGGATCGATTGGTCCAATGTGCATGTGGCCATTTGGAAGTGAATATGAGCTTAAAAAATATGCATATTTTTAAAAACTTTTTTTTTTTTCTGTCTGCCTGTCAAAACTTTCATTTTGTGTATAATTCAGTGGGAAAGTGACAAAAATGAGTGAAATGTGACTATATGACTGAATGAGAGTGAATTTGTCTCTATCTCCGTAAGGAAGGGAGCTAGAGCGCTGAAACTGTGGCTATCAAGCTATGAAAAAAACACTTTCATGAAAGCTCAGAACTTCTTTCAGGTTTAACTACTCAGAACACTGAACCTGTCGATTGGTCCATCTGGCCTTTGGAATTGAATATGCTAAGTGAAAAATCACTGTGCATTTGTTATATTTGTGTGTATCGATTGGGAAAATGACAAACATGAGCTAAATGGAATTGACTGAATGAGAGTTAGTCTCTTCTGGACGGAGCTAGAGCTCTGGAAATATACACACGCCTTTTTTGCCTGAACTTTCTTTTTTCTGGTTTGGATGTCAAAACTTTTCATTTTTGGCTGTGTCAATTCAGTGGGCAATTGACAAACATGGGTGCATTTGTTATAATGATTGGTCCAATGGGAAAGGGACAAACAGATAATTTGAATGAGAGTGAATATCTCCGTAACAGAAAATATACACATTTTCAGAAAAACTCTTTTTTTTCTGTCTGTGGCTAAACTTTTTGTTTTGGCATGTGTAAATGCATGTATGGCCATTTGCGAATCTTTGAAATTTATTTTAAAAACTTTTCTCAGAAACTTGAAAACTTTCTATCTCACATCTGGGGAAATGGGATGTGTGCATCAGATCACTTTGCAAAAGGAGCATATATCTGAAATCGATAGGTCCAATGTTTTAAGCTCAGAACATGAACCCGTGCCATTTGCAATGTGAAGATCACTGTGCAAAGCTTATATGGCTTAGTGAAAATATGCATATTTTGGAATTGAAATGACTTATGCATATTTTTTTTTTTTTTTTCTGCCTGTCAAAACTTTTCATTTTGTGTATAATTCAGTGGGAAAGTGACAAACATGAATGAAATGTGACTATATGACGAATGAGAGTGAATTTGTTTCTATCTCCACACGGGAAGGAGCTAGAGCGCTGAAACTGTGGCTATCATTTTCATGAAAGCAACTTCTTTGAGGTTTTAAGCTCAGAACTTGAACCTGGGCTTGTATCTGGCCTGGGAACTGCTACAGATCACTGTGCATTTGTTATATGAGCATCGATTGGTCCAATGTGCATATTTTTAAAAATCTGCATTTTTTTTTCGTTGGTAAAACCATTTGGAATAATATATGAGCTCCTGAATGAAAATATGCACATTTTAAAAAACTTTCTTTTTTTCTGTCTGCATGTCAAAACTTTTCATTTCGTGTGTAATTCAGTGGGAAAGTGACAAAAATGGTGAAATGTGTCAAAATGACTGAATGAGAGTGAATTGTCTCTATCTCCGTATTTGGAAGAATAGAGCTCTGAAACTGTGGCTATTTTAAAACTTTCATGAAAACTGCCTTCTTTCAGGTTTTTAAGCTCAAAAACATGAACCTGTGACGAATGAGAGTATCTGGCCTGGGCACTGCTACAGATCACTGTGCAAAAACATATATAGCATCGATAGGTCAATGTGCATGTATGGCCATTTGCAAAGTGAATATGAGTTTCTGAAGTGAAAATATGCATATTTTAAAACTTCCCTTTTTTTTAAGTTCTGCATGTCAAAACTTTCATTTTGTGTGTAATTCAGTGGGAAAGTGACAAACATGAGTGAAATGTGACAAAATGACTTAATGAGAGTGAATTTGTTTCTATCTCCGTAAGGGAAGCGAGCTAGAGCTCTGAAACTGTGGCTATATCGCATTTTCATGAAAGACGCTTCTTTGAGGTTTAAGCTCAGAACTTGACTCCGTCGTGTATCTGACATGGGTAGTGCATCAGATCACTGTGCAAAGCATATATGGCATCGATGGGTCCAATGTGCATGTATGGCCATTAGCAAGTGAATATGAGCTTCTTAAGTGAAAATATGCATATTTCTTAAAACTTGCTTTTTTTTTTCTGCATGTCAAAACTTTTCATTTTGTGTATAATTCGGTGGGAAAAGTGACAAACATGAGTGAAATGTGACTATATGACTGAATGAGATTGAATTTGTTTCTATTTAAGGAAGGAAGCGAACTAGGCGCTGAAACTGTGGCTATCACAGCACTTTCATGGCTCACGCTTCTTTGAGGTTTTAAGCTCAGAACTTCAACCTGTGCTTGTATCTGGCCTGGGAACTGCTACAGATCACTGTGCATTTGTTATATGGCATCGATTGGTCCAATGTGCATGTATGGCCATTTGGAATTGAATATGAGCTCCTGAAGTGAAAATATGCACATTTTTAAAAACTTTCTTTTTTTTCTGTCTACATGTCAAAACTTTCATTTAAATTAATGGTAATTCAGTGGGAAAAATGACAAAATGAGTGAAATGTGTCAAAATGACTGAATGAGAGCTAATTTGTTTCTATCTCCGTAACAAGAAACTAGCTAGAGCTCTGAAACTGTGGCTATCGCACTTTCATGAAAGCACCTTCTTTGGTTTTAAGCTCAGAACTTGACTCCCGTGCGTGTATCTGACATGTGAAGTGCATCAGATCACTGTACAAAAGCATATATGGCATCGATAAGTCCAATGTGCATGTATGGCCATTTGCAATTGAATATGAGCTTCTGAAGTGAAAATATGCACATTTTTAAAAAACTTTTTTTTTTTTCGTTCTGCCTGTCAAAACTTTTCATTTTGTGTATAATTCAGTGGGAAAGTGACAAACATGAGTGAAAATGTGACTATATGACTGAATGAGAGTGAATTTGTGTCTATCTCCCGTAAGGAAGGGGCTAAGCGCTTGAAACTGTGGCTATCACGCACTTTCATGAAAAAGCACGCTTCTTTGAGATTTTAAGCTCAGAACTTGACTCCGTGCGTGTATCTGGCATGGGAAGTGCATCAGATCACTGTGCCAAGCGTATATGGCATCGATAGTCCCAATGTTCATGTATGGCCATTTGGAATTGAATATGAGCTTCTGAAGTGAAAATGCACACATTTTTAAAAACTTTCTTTTTTTTTTGTCTGCATGTCAAAACTTTCATTTTGTGTGTAATTCAGTGGGAAAGTGACAAACATAATTGAAAATGTGACAAAATGACTGAATAAGTGAATTTGTTTCTATCTCCGTAGGAAGCGAGCCAGAGCTCTGAAACTGTGGCTATCTGAACTTTCATGAAAACACGCTTCTTTGAGGTTTTAAGCTCAGAACTTGAACCTGTGCTTGTATCTGGCATAGGAACTGCTAGAGATCACTGTGCATTTGTTATATGGCATCGATTGGTCCAATGTGCATGTATTGCCATTTGGAATTGAATATGAGTTTCTGAAGTGAAAATATACACATTTTTAAAAACTTTTTTTTTTCTGTCTGCATGTCAAAACTTTCATTTTGTGTTGTGTAATTCAGTGGGAAAGTGACAAACATGAGTGAAATGTGACATAATGACTGAATGAGAGTTAATTTGTTTTCTATCTCCGTAACAAGCGAGCTAGAGTTCTGAAACTGTGGCTATCGCACTTTCATGAAAGCACGCTTTGTTTGAGGTTTAAGCTCAGAACTTGACTCCGTGCGTGTATCTGACATGGGAATGCATCAGATCACTGTGCAAAGCGTATATGGCATCGATAGTCCCAATGTGCATGTATGGCCATTTGGAATTGAATATGAGCTTCTGAATTGAAAATATGCACATTTTAAAAAATTTCTTTTTTTTCTGTCTGCATGTCAAAACTTTCATTATGTGTGTAATTCAGTGAGAAAGTGACAAACATGAGTGAAATGTGACTATATGACTGAATGAGAGCTAATTTGTTTCTATCTCCGTAACGAAGCGAGCTAGAGTTCTGAAACTGTGGCTATCTCCCACTTTCATGAAAGCACGCATTTTGTTTGAGGTTTTAAGCTCAGAACTTGACTCCATGCTTGTATCTGGCCTGGGAACTGCTACAGATCACTGTGCATTTGTTATATGCCATCGATTGGTCCAATGTGCATGTATGGCCATTTGGAATTGAATATGAGTTTCTGAAGTGAAAATAAACACATTTTTAAAAACTTTTTTTTTTTCTGTCTGCATTTCAAAACTTTCATTTTTGTGTGTAATTCAGTGGGAAAGTGACAAACATGAGTGAAATGTGACATAATGACTGAATGAGAGTTAATTTCTATCTCCGTAACGAAGCGAGCTAGAGCTCTGGAAACTGTGGCTATCTCCTTTCATGAAAGCACGCTTCATTGAGGTTTTAAGCTCAGAACTTGACTCCGTCTGCGTGTATCTGACATGGGAAGTGCATCAGATCACTGTTACCAAAAGGCGTATATGGCATCGATAGTCCCAATGTGCATGTATGGCCATTTGCAAGTGAATATGAGCATCTTTAGTGAAAATATGCATATTTTTAAAACTTGTTTTTTCGATCTGCATGTCAAAACTTTCATTTGTGTGTAATTCAGTGGGAAAGTGACAAATATGAGTGAAATGTGACAAAATTACTGAATGAGAGTGAATTTGTTTTTTATCTCCGTAAGGAAGGAGCTAGGGCTCTGAAACTGTGGCTATCGCACTTTCATGAAAACACGCTTCTTTGAGATTTTAAGCTCAGAACTTGAACCTGTGCTTGTATCTTGCCTGGGAACTGCTACAGATCACTGTGCATTTGTTATATAGCATCGATTGGTCCAATGTGCATGTATGGCCATTTGCAATTGAATATGAGCTGCTTAAGTGAAAATATGCAT
This sequence comes from Gymnothorax javanicus, assembly GCA_029692085.1. Classification (NCBI taxonomy): domain Eukaryota; kingdom Metazoa; phylum Chordata; class Actinopteri; order Anguilliformes; family Muraenidae; genus Gymnothorax; species Gymnothorax javanicus. The sequence goes on along the minus strand of JAFJMP010000157.1, from coordinate 12,154 downwards.
ATTTTAAAAAACTTGCTTTTTTTTTGTTCTGCATGTCAAAACTTTTCATTTTGTGTATAATTCGGTGGGAAAGTGACAAACATGAGTGAAATGTGACATAATGACTGAATGAGAGTTAATTCGTTTCTATCTCCGTATGAACGGAGCTAGAGCTCTGAAACTGTGGCTATCGCACTTTCATGAAAACACGCTTCTTTTTAGGTTTTAAGCTCTGAACTTGAATTTGTGCATGTATCTGGCCTGGAAAGTGCTTCAGATCACTGTACCAAAGCATATATGGGATCGATTGGTCCAATGTCGTGTATGGCCATTTGCAAGTTAATATGAGTTTCTGAAATGAAAATATGCATATTTTTTAAAACTTTTTTTTTTTCTGTCTGCATGTCAAAACTTTCATTTTGTGTGTAATTCAGTGGGAAAGTGACAAACATAGGTGAAATGTGACAAAATGACTGAATGAGTGAATTTGTTTCTATCTCCGTAGGAAGCGAGCTTAGCTCTGAAACTGTGGCTATAACGCACTTTCATGAAAAGCCGCGCTTCTTTGAGGTTTTAAGCTCTGAACTTGACTCCGTCGTGTATCTGGCATGGGAAGTGCATCAGATCACTGTACAAAAGCAAATATGGCATCGATAGGTCCAATGTGCATGTATGGCCATTTGCAATTGAATATGAGCTTCTTAAGTGAAAATATGCATATTTTTTTAAAAACTTGCTTTTTTTTTTGTTCTGCATGTCAAAAATTTTTCATTTTTTGTATAATTCGGTGGGAAAAGTGACAAACATGAGTGAAATGAGACTATATGACTGAATGAGTTTGAATTTGTTTCTATCTCCGTTAGGAAGCGGCTAGAGCGCTGAAACTGTGGCTATCGCACTTTCATGAAAACCTGCAGCTTTTTGAGGTTTTAAGCTCAGAACTTGAACCTGTGCTTGTATCTTGCCTGGGAAATGCTACAGATCACTGTGCATTTGTTATGTGGCATCGATGGTCCAATGTGCATGTATGGCCATTTGGCGTTGAATATGAGCATCTGAAGTGAAAATATACACATTTTTAAAACTTTCTTTTTTTCTGTCTGCATGTCAAAACTTTCATTTAGTGTGTGTAATTCAGTGGGAAAGTGACAAAAAATGAGTGAAATGTGACAAAATGACTGAATGAGAGTGGTTGCTTCTATCTCCGTAGGAAGCCCAGCTAGAGCTCTGAAACTGTGGCTATACGCACTTTCATGAAAGCCGCCTTCTTTGAGGTTTTTATGCTCAGAAAATGAACCTGTGCGTGTATCTGGCCTGGGCACTGCTACAGATCACTCTGCACCAACATATATGGCATCGATAGGTCCAATGTTGCATGTATGGCCATTTGCAAGTGAATATGAGCTTCTTAAGTGAAAATATGCATATTTTTAAAAACTTACTTTTTGGTTCTTCATGTCAAAACGTTTCATTTTCAGTATTCCTCAGCGGAAAGCCACAAACATAGTGAAATATTGCTATATGACTTATTGAGAATAAATTTGCGCTATCTCCGTATGGAAGCTTGAGCTAGAAGCTCTGAAACTGTGGCTATACGCACTTTCATGAAAGCACGCTTCTTTGAGGTTTTATGCTCAGAACATGAACCTGTGCGTGTATCTGGCCTGGAAAGTGCTTCAGATCACTGTGCAAAGCATATATGGGATCGATTGGTCCAATGTGCATGTATGGCCATTTGCAAGTGAATATTAGTTTCTGGAAGTGAAAATATGCATATTTTTTTTAAAACTTTTTTTTTCTGTCTGCATGTCAAAACTTTCATTTTCTGTGTAATTCAGTGGGAAAGTGACAAACATGAGTGAAATGTGACATAATGACTGAATGAGAGTTAATTTGTTTCTATCTCCGATAGGAAATGAGCTAGAGTTCTGAAACTGTGGCTATCAGCACTTTCATGAAAAGCCGCGCTTCTTTGAGGTTTTTAAGCTCAGAACTTGACTTCGTGCGTGTATCTGGCATGGGAAGTGCATCAGATCACTGTGCAAAGCGTATATGGCATCGATAGTCCCAATGTTCATGTATGGCCATTTGGAATTGAATATGAGCTTCTGAAGTGAAAATATGCACATTTTTAAAAACTTTCTTTTTTTTCTGTCTGCATGTCAAAACTTTCATTTTGTGTGTAATTCAGTGGGAAAGTGACAAACATGAGTGAAATGTGACATAATGACTGAATGAGAGCTAATTTGTTTCTATCTCCGTAACAGGCGAGCTAGAGCTCTGAAACTGTGGCTATCTCACGCACTTTCATGAAAGCCGCTTCTTTGAGGTTTTAAGCTCAGAACTTGACTCCGTGCGTGTATCTGAAATGGGAAGTGCATCAGATCACTGTGCAAAGCGTTCATGGGATTGATAGTCCCAATGTGCATGTATGGCCATTTGGAATTGAATATGAGCTTCTGAAGTGAAAAATATGCACATTTTTAAAAACTTTCTTTTTTTTTTCTGTCTGCATGTCAAAACTTTCATTTTGTGTGTGTAATTCAGTGGGAAAGTGACAAACATGAGTGAAATGTGACAAAATGACTGAATGAGAGTGAATTTGTTTCTATCTCCGTATAAAGCGAGCCAGAGCTCTGAAACTGTGGCTCTCTGAACTTTCATGAAAACACGCTTCTTTGAGGTTTTAAGCTCAGAACTTGAACCTGTGCTTGTATCTGGCATGGGAACTTCTACAGATCACTGTGCATTTGTTATATGGCATCGATTGGTCCAATGTGCATGTATTGCCATTTGGAATTGAATATGAGCTTCTGAAGTGAAAAATATGCACATTTTAAAAATTTTCTTTTTTTTTCTGTCTGCATGTCAAAAAACTTTCATTTTGTGTGTAATTCAGTGAGAAAGTGACAAACATAAATGAAATGTGACTATATGACTGAATGAGAGCTAATTTGTTTCTATCTCCGTCTAAGCGAGCTAGGCGCTGAAACTGTGGCTATCGCACTTTCATGAAAACCACGCTTCTTTGAGGTTTAAGCTCAGAACTTGACTCCATGCTTGTATCTGGCCTGGGAACTGCTACAGATCACTGTGCATTTTGTTATATGCCATCGATTGGTCCAATGTGCATGTATGGCCATTTGGAATTGAATATGAGCTTCTGGAAGTGAAAATATACACATTTTTAAAAACTTTTTTTTTTCTGTCTGCATTTCAAAACTTTTCATTTTTGTGTAATTCAGTGGGAAAGTGACAAACATAGGTAAATGTGACATAATGACTGAATGAGAGTTAATTTGTTTCTATCTCCGTGAGGAAGCGAGCTAGAGCTCTGAAACTGTGGCTATACGCACTTTCATGAAAGCACGCCTCTTTAAGGTTTTAAGCTCAGAACTTGACTCCGTGCGTGTATCTGAAATGGGAAGTGCATCAGATCACTGTGCAAAAGCGTATATGGCATCGATAGTCCCCAATGTGCATGTATGGCCATTTGGAATTGAATATGAGCTTCTGAAGTGAAAATATGCACATTTTTAAAAACTTTCTTTTTTTTTCTGTCTGCATGTCAAAACTTTCATTTTTTGTGTAATTCAGTGGGAAAGTGACAAACATGAGTGAAATGTGACATAATGACTGAATGAGGGTTAATTTGTTTCTATCTCCGTAACGGTTTAGCTAGAGCTCTGAAACTGGCTACTCACGACTTTTCATGAAAGCACGCTTCTTTGATGTTTTAAGCTCAGAACTTGACTCCTTGCGTGTATCTGACATGGGAAGTGCATCAGATCACTGTGCAAAGCGTATATGGCATCGATAGTCCCAATGTGCATGTATGGCCATTTGGAATTGAATATGAGCTTCTGAAGTGAAAATATGCACATTTTTAAAAACTTTCTTTTTTCTGTCTGCATGTCAAAACTTTCATTTTGTGTATAATTCGGTGGGAAAGTGACAAACATGGTGAAATGAGACTATATGACTGAATGAGATTGAATTTGTTTCTATCTCCGTAAGGAAGCGAGCTAGGCGCTGAAACTGTGGCTATCGCACTTTCATGAAAACACGCTTCTTTGAGGTTTTAAGCTCAGAACTTGACTCCGTCGCGTGTATCTGGCATAGGAAGTGCATCAGATCACTGTGTAATGCACATATGTCATCGATAGGTCCAATGTGCATGTATGGCCAATTGGAATTGAATATGAGCTTCTGAAGTGAAAATATACACATTTTTAAAAACTTTCTTTTTTTTCTGTCTGCATTTCAAAACTTTCATTTTGTGTGTAATTCAGTGGGAAAAGTGACAAACATGAGTGAAATGTGACATAATGACTGAATGAGAGTTAATTTGTTTCTATCTCCGTAAGAACGAGCTAGAGCTCTGAAACTGTGGCTATCACGCACTTTCATGAAAGCTTACCTTCTTTGAGGTTTTAAGCTCAGAACTTGACTCCGTCGTGTATCTGACATGGAAGTGCATCAGATCACTGTTAAAGCGTATATAGCATCGATAGTCCCAATGTGCATGAATGGCCATTTGGAATTGAATATGAGCTTCTGAAGTGAAAATATGCACATTTTAAAAACTTTCTTTTTTTTTTTCTGTCTGCATGTCAAAACTTTCATTTTTGTGTAATTCAGTGGGAAAAGTGACAAACATGAGTGAAATGTGACATAATGACTGAATGAGAGTTAATTTGTTTCTCTCTCCAGAACGGAGCTAGAGCTCTGAAACTGTGGCTATCGCACTTTCATGAAAAGCACGCTTCTTTGAGGTTTTAAGCTCAGAACTTGACTCCGTGCGTGTATCTGACATAGGAAGTGCATCAGATCACTGTACAAAAGCGTATATAGCATCGATAGTCCCAATGTGCATGTATGGCCATTTGGAATGGAATATGAGCTTCTGAAGTGAAAATATGCACATTTTAAAAACTTTCTTTTTTTTTCTGTCTGCATGTCAAAACTTTCATTTTTGTGTAATTCAGTGGGAAAGTGAAACATAGTGAAATGTGACTATATGATTGAATGAGAAGTGAATTTGTTTCTATGTCCGTGGGAAAGGGGCTAGAGCGCTGAAACTGTGGCTATCACACTTTCATAAAAAAAGCGATCTTTTTAGGTTTTAAGCTCAGAACTTGACTCCGTGCGTGTATCTGGCATAGGAAGTGCATCAGATCACTGTGTAATGCACTTATGTCATCGATAGGTCCAATGTGCATGTATGGCCATTTGCAAGTGAATATGAGCATCTTTAGTGAAAATATGCATATTTTTAAAAACTTGTTTTTTTCGATCTGCATATCAAAACTTTCATTTTGTGTGTAATTCAGTGGAAAGTGACAAATATGAGTGAAATGTGTCAAAATGGCTGAATGAGAGTGAATTTGTTTCTATCTCCGTAAAGGAAGCGAGCTAGAGCTCTGAAACTGTGGCTATACACTTACTTTCATGAAAGCACCTTCTTTGAGGTTTTAAGCTCAGAACATGAACCTGTGCGTGTATCTGGCCTGGGCACTGCTACAGATCACTGTAGCAAAGCATATATGGCATCGATAGGTCCAATGTGCACGTATGGCCATTTGCAAGTGAATATGAGCTTCTTAAGTGAAAAATATGCATATTTTTAAAAACTTTTTTTTTTTTCGTTCTGCATGTCAAAACTTTTCATTTTTCGGTATTCCTCAGTGGGAAAGCGACAAACATGAGTGAAATATTTAAATATGACTTAATGAGGAAATAAATTTGGTGCTATCTCCGTAGCAAGCGAGCTAGAGCTCTGAAACTGTGGCTATCGCACTTTGAAAGCATCATACAGTTCTTTGAGGTTTTAAGCTCAGAACTTGAATTTGTGCATGTATCTGGCCTGGAAAAGTGCTTCAGATCACTGTGCAAAGCATATATGGGATCGATTGGTCCAATGTGCATGTATGGCCATTTGCAAGTGAATATGAGTTTCTGAAGTGAAAATATGCATATTTTTAAAAACTTTCTTTTTTCTGTCTGCATGTCAAAAACTTATATTTTGTGTGTAATTCAGTGGAAAAATGACAAACATAGTGAAATGTGACAAAATGACTGAATGAGAGTGAATTTACTTCTCATCTCCGTGAAGCGAACTAAGCGCTGAAACTGTGGCTATCGCACTTTCATGAAACACGCTTCTTTGAGGTTTAAACTCAACAACGAACCTATGCTTGTATCTTGCCTGGGAACTGCTACAGATCACTGTGCATTAGTTATATAGCATCGATTGGTCCAATGTGCATGTATGGCCATTTGGAATTGAATATGAGCTTCTGAAGTGAAAATATACACATTTTTTAAAAACTTTCTTTTTTTTTTCTGTCTGCATGTCAAAAATTTCATTTGTGTGTAATTCAGTGGGAAAGTGACAAACATGAGTGAAATGTGACATAATGACTGAATGAGAGTTAATTTGTTTCTATCTCCAGAACGGCTAGCTAGAGCTCTGAAACTGTGGCTATCTGCACTTTCATGAAGCACGCTTCTTTGATGTTTTAAGCTCAGAACTTGACTCCTTGCGTGTATCTGACATGGGAAGTGCATCAGATCACTGTGCAAAGCGTATATGGCATCGATAGTCCTAATGTGCATTTATGGCCATTTGCAAGTGAATATGAGGTTTCTGAAGTGAAAATATGCATATTTTTAAAAAACTTTCTTTTTTCTGTCTGCATGTCAAAACTTATATTTTGTGTGTAATTCAGTGGAAAGTGACAAAATAGGTGAAATGTGACAAAATGACTGAATGAGAGTGATTTTGTTTCTATCTCCGTAGGAAGCGAGCTAGAGCTCTGAAACTGTGCTATATCACTTTCACATGAAAAGCACGCTTCTTTTAGGTTTTATGCTCAGAAAATGAACCTGTGCGTGTATCTGGCCTGGGCACTGCTACAGATCACTCTGCAAAGCATATATGGCATCGATAGGTCCAATGTGCATGTATGGCCATTTGCAAGTGAATATGAGCTTCTTAAGTGAAAATATGCATATTTTAAAACTTTTTTTTTGGTTCTGCATGTCAAAACGTTTCATTTTAGAATATTCCTCAGTGGGGAAGCCACAAACATGAGTGAAAATATTGCTATATGAACTTAATGAGAGTGAATTTGTTTCTATCTCCGTGGAAAGCGAGCTAGAGCTCTGAAACTGTGGCTATACGCACTTTCATGGCCGCACGCTTTGAGGTTTTATGCTCAGAACATGAACCTGTGCGTGTATCTGGCCTGGAAAATGCTTCAGATCACTGTGCAAAGCATATATGGGATCGATTGGTCCAATGTGCATGTATGGCCATTTGCAAGTGAATAGATTCTGAAGTGAAAATATGCATATTTTTAAAACTTTTTTTTTTTTTTCTGTCTGCATGTCAAAACTTTCATTTTCTGTGTAATTCAGTGGGGAAAGTGACAAACATAGGTGAAATGTGACATAATGACTGAATGAGAGTTAATTTGTTTCTATCTCCGATAGGAAGCGAGCTAAGTTCTGAAATTATGGCTATCTCGCACTTTCATGAAAGCACGCTTGTTTGAGGTTTAAGCTCAGAACTTGACTTAGAGCGTGTATCTGGCATAGAAGTGCATCAGATCACTGTTACAAAGCGTATATGGCATCGATAGTCCCAATGTTCATGTATGGCCATTTGGAATTGAATATGAGCTTCTGAAGTGAAAATATGCACATTTTAAAAACTTTTTTTTCTGTCTGCATGTCAAAACTTTCATTTTGTGTGTAATTCAGTGGGAAAGTGACAAACATGAGTGAAATGTGACATAATGACTGAATGAGAGCTAATTTGTTTCTATCTCCAGAACGAAGCGAGCTAGAGCTCTGAAACTGTGGCTATCGCAGCACTTTCATGAAAGCACGCTTCTTTGAGGTTTTAAGCTCAGAACTTGACTCGTGCGTGTATCTGACATATGAAGTGCATCAGATCACTGTGCAAAGCGTTTATGGGATCGAGAACCCCAATGTGCATGTGGCCATTTGGAATTGAATATGAGCTTCTGGAAGTGAAAATATGCAACATTTTTAAAAACTTTTTTTTTTCTGTCTGCATGTCAAAACTTTCATTTTGTGTGTAATTCAGTGGGAAAGTGACAAACATGAGTGAAATGTGACAAAATGACTGAATGAGAGTGAATTTGTTTCTATCTCCGTAAGGAAGCGAGCCAGAGCTCTGAAACTGTGGCTCTACGAACTTTCATGAAAACACGCTTCTTTAAGGTTTTAAGCTCAGAACTTGAACCTGTGCTTGTATCTGGCATCGGAACTGCTACAGATCACTGTGCATTTGTTATATGGCATCGATTGGTCCAATGTGCATGTATTGCCATTTGGAATTGAATATGAGCTTCTGAAGTGAAAATATACACATTTTAAAAACTTTCTTTTTTTTTTCTGTCTGCATGTCAAAACTTTTTCATTTTGTGTGTAATTCAGTGGGAAAGTAATGACAAACATAGGTGAAATGTGACATAATAGTGAATGAGAGTTAATTTGTTTCTATCTCCGAACGAAGCGACTAGAGTTCTGAAACTGTGGCTATCACAGCACTTTCATGAAAGTACCTTGTTTTGAGGTTTTAAACTCAGAACTTGACTCCGTGCGTGTATCTGACATGGAAGTGCATCAGATCACTGTGCAAAGCGATATGGCATCGATAGTCCCAATGTGCATGTATGGCCATTTGGAATTGAATATGAAAAGGCTTGAAGTGAAAATATGCACATTTTAAAAACTTTCTTTTATTTCTGTCTGCATGTCAAAACTTTCATTTTGTGTGTAATTCAGTGAGAAAGTGACAAACATGAGTGAAATGTGACTATATGACTGAATAAGAGCTAATTTGTTTCTATTCTCCGTAACAAAGCACTAAGGCGCTGAAACTGTGGCCTATCGCACTTTCTTGAAAACACGCTTCTTTGAGGTTTTAAGCTCAGAACTTAAACCGTCTTGTATTTTGCCTAATTCGATCACTGTGCATTTTTATATAAATATTGGCCAAATTGCATGAAATCATTTTTGAAATTAATTAAGGGGTTGCATTTTTAAAACTTTCTTTTTTTTTGTGCATTTAAAAATTTAGTGAATTAGTGAAAGTGACAAAATATGAAAGGAAAAATGTATGGGTAAGCACTTTTAAAAAAGCAGGCTAGATCTGAAACGTCTTAGGTTTCAAAAAGCCCCTTTTTTTTCCCCAAAAACCCTTCCCGTATTTGGGGGCAACAAGTCATGTGAAAAACAATTGGATATAGGTCAATTTAAAATAGGGCCATTTAAATTTCTTTTTAAAAAAAAATTCATTTTTAAAAATTTTTTTTTAACCCATGAAAAAATTTTCATTTGGACCTAGGGGGAAAGGAAAAAAAGTTATTCAATAGACAAAAAGGAATTTGGTCTTCTCCGTTGGGTAAGCTCGAAAGGGGCTATGTTTTCAAAAAAAAGCCGGTTCTTTATTTTAACCAAACTTAATTTGGCATGTTTTGGCCAAATGCCGATATTGAAAAGATATTTTTAATAAATTTTTGCTTTTTTTTGAAAGTAAATTTTTTTAATAAAATTGAATTTTAAAACTTTTTTTTTTTCTATGAAAATTTTTTTTTGTGAATTCGTGGAAAATGGAAAAAAGGTGAAATTGCAAAGACAAAGGGAAATTTTTTTATTTAAGAAGCGGGTTTAAAATGTGCATGATTTTCTGAAAGGTTCTTTGGGTTAAGTCAAAATTGCCCCGTCTGTTTTGGCATAAGTGATAATATTAAAAAAGAATATCATTTTTAAATTCTTTGGGCCTTGAAATTAATTATTTTGAAAAAATATGTTTTTTTTTAAAATTTTTTTTTTTAAATTTGTGCAAAACTTTTTATTTGTTTAAAATTCGTGGAAAAAAAAACTTGAAATGTGCTATATTTTATGGTTTTTTTATTCCTAGAAGGGCGGGGCAAAAACTGTGGAACCCCCTTTTTAAAAAATTTTTTTGGTTTTTAAGTGCATGAATGTTGAATTGTAAACCTAAAAACATATTACTTAATTGCGTACCATTGGTGAAAAAATTTCTTGGAAAAATAATTTTTTTTTAAAAATTTTTTTTTGCTGATTAAAATTTTTTCATTTGGGGGCCTAGGGGCAAAACGGGAAAAATTTTGAAATATGAAACTAAGTTTTGGGGTGCTACCCAAATGGAGCGGGGAAAACTGTTTTCCCAAAAAATTTCCCATTTTTGATTTTAAGCCCGCAAATGTTTTGGGCCCTAAAGTGAATCATTAAAATTTGGTCGGGGCCCAATTTTCATTTGGTTTTTCAAGTGAAAAACTATGAAAATTGCATATTTTAAAATTTTTTTTTTTTCCCGAATTCAAAACTTTTATTTTGTGAAATTCTAAAAAATAAAACAAGTTTGAAAAAGTTTAAGGAAATTTGTTTTATCTCCTGGAAAAGGGGGCTAGACCTGAAACTTGGATCGATTTTAAAAGGCCCCCTTTGGGTTTAATGAATTATGGTTTCGGGAGGGGAATGCATAAACTTTTTTTTTGGGCTCAGGGGTCAATTATTTGGGTTTTAAATTGAAATGATTTAAGTAAAAATTGCAATTTTTAAAATTTTTTTTTTCTCCAAAAAACCATTTGGTTAACGGGGGAAATAAAACTGGGGGAAATTGCTTTGTTATTAAAATTTGTTTCATCTCCGAAGGGAAAAGGGGCTGAGGGCCCTGGGGCATGCATTTTAAAAACCATTTTTGGGGTTTTAAGGAAATAACCTTTTTTACTCCCTAAGTCGCCTGTAAAAAAATTTTGGGTATGGTAATTTAATTTTGAAGGAATATTTTTAATAAAAATTCTATTTTTAAAAATTTCTTTTTTTGTTCTACAAAACTTTTATTTTTACCTCGGGGGAAAAAACTGGAAAAAATTTCCTTGACTTAATAAAAAGGGGCCTGTAAGGGTAGCTTAAAATTTTTTTTTTATGAAAAATTTTTTTTTAAAACCAAAATTTTTTTTCGGGCCTAAAAATTTTACCCTTTCCCAAAGCAAAAATTTTTGGGGTAATTTTGTATCCCCCTTTGAAGGGGGTTGGTTTCTGGTAAAAATTGCAATTTTTAAAACTTTTTTTTTCCTCATGAAAACATTTTGTGTTAATTCATGGAAAAAAAATTTGGGGGTTGAAAAATTTAATAAATTTGTTTCATTGGAAAATAATTTAAAACGGGGTATCCCTTAAAAATTCAATTTTTAACCCTTCCGTGCTGTACTATGGGTGTAATCAGTGAAAATTAAAACATAGGTAATGTGCATTTGGTTTTGAATTAAATTTGGGGCTTTTTGGAAAAAGCAAAAAAAAACTTGTTTTTTATTTCCCCAAAACTTTTCTTTGGTTTTTAGTAAAATTTAAAACTTTTAAATTTGTTTGATGATAGAGTGAATTTTTTACTCCGTAAAAAGGGGGCTGGGGGTGAAATGGGCTAAAAAAAATTTTTTTTTTTTTTTAAAGTCTGCTTACCCTCTTTTTTTAGGGGGGAAAAGCCTTAAAGATATATACGAGGGGAAATTGTTTTATTCCTTTGAAGTAGGGCTGAAGTGTACTTTAAAAAATTTCTTTTTTTTGTTTAGTCAAAATTTTTCTTTTGATAATTGGGGAAAGTGAAAAATTTAAAAAATTAATAAGATAATGGAGTTAATTTGTTTTTTTTCCCTTTTAAAAAATAGAGCTTAAAGGGGTTATCCCCTTTTTAAAAAACCCCGTTTTTTTGGGGTTTAAAAATCAAACTTCTGTGGTTTATTGGGGGGGAAGTATAGTATGTGAAAGATTTATCGATAGGTTTTTGTTATCCATTTAAAAATAGCTTTTTAATGTATAAATTTTTAAAAAATTTTTTTTTTGGGTTTTTTAAAATTTTTCTTTTTGGAAAAGGGGGAAAGTAACAAGGTAAATGGCATTGATGAAGGGAATGAATTGTTTTACTCCAAAAGGGGGAAAAAAAAATTTTTTTTAAAATTTTTTTTAACTGAATTGAACCTTTTTTTCTGAAAATTAAAAAGGGGTTTATTCTGAGGGTAAGTGTTGGCCATTTCATGAAAATTTTTTGGTACAAAAAAAAAAATTTTTTTTGCTGTTCAAAATTTCTTTTTAAAAAGTTTTTAGGGGAAAAACA
>JAFJMP010000156.1:0-35224 GCA_029692085.1 Gymnothorax javanicus | reverse complement strand
CCTAAGCAGACATTTGCTGATTCCCTGAAGCGACCGGTCCAAAAGTGAAGCAGCCGATGACGAATCCTGCTGATTCTCCTGATTACCCATTCCAGCAGTGAGCCCATCCCATTATAAAATAGGAGTGACTCAGAAATACATGCTGGAAGGTCTGCCAGTCCATCACTGCGAGAAATGCCATGAGAACACTACACACAGGGAAAACTAGAGACCATCTTGCGATGGGATCACACTAACCACCCATTCTACTCCTTCTTCCGGAACCCTTTCTCAGAACACACCCACCTTCATGCTGAGTCTTCATTTTGATCTCCACTACTCTCCTATCACTGTTTAGAGACTTCACGTTTCCATGTAACGCTTTTTGCGTTGACAAAATCTGTACTGATACAAACAGACAGACATATAAACACGTTCAAACAAATTCATTCTGTCTTCGATTTGTTGACAAAATATTGTTTTCTTTTACTTCAGACAGAAGTTGGGGATGTTACTCTTACCTTGACATGTTTCGACTGTTGTCTGCAGTCTTCCTCAGAAGCGTCAACTGAAATGCTGTAGCGCGTCACATTATCAGCTGTTTTTCGCAGTAGGCGAACCTGCCAGATCCACCAGGCCGGTCACGCCCCCCCGCCGTCCGGTGGTCTCTGGAGAAGAGAATCTCAGCCAAAAACAACTGATCATGTGACGCGCTACAGCGTTCAGATGACGCTTCTGCGGAAGACTGCAGACGACAGTCGAAACTTGTCAAGGTAAGAGCAAAATCTCCAACTTCTGTCTGAAGTAAAAGAAAACAATATTTTGTTAGACATATAAACAGCTGGTTGAACAAGACTAGGTGCAACCTAGTATATGGCTAGGCTGCCAAGTGCTGTATGAGAATGTGGGCCCAAGAAAAGGGTGCTAAATGGGGCACAGCTCCCGCAATTAAAAGAAGTGCAAGTTTAGTAATGAGCTGGTGTTGATAAATTATTTACAAAGTGGGTGGGGAGAGTGTGAGAGTGTGAAAGAGTGAGTGTGAGTAAGTGTGAGAGTGGGAGTGAGGGAGTGGGAGTGAGTGAGAGTGTGTGAGGTAGTGGGAGTGGGAGGTGTGGGGGGGGGGCTTGAGTAAGGAAAACATATCAAAAGCAAGTTATACATTTGAATAGACAAAGAGCTAGAATGAGGGTAGCAGTTATTGATTTTGTGAATATGAATTTGGGAGAGACAGCAGCAACAGATGTAGATAACAGATAAAGTATATATGCATGCTCCTGAATCGTAATGAAACAATAAAGTTATTGTTACAGTTGTGCTAACCGGGAACGTGACATCACTTTTGTGAACACATGGCAGTTCCTATTTGGGTGATTCCTGTTTTGGGCCACATATTCATGTCCCTGTGATTTACTGGCTCTTATCATTTGTTTAAATTAGACTAATACGAATAAAAAATGTATTTTATTATGTGTTTAGGTGTGTTCTATTGCTTCAACATAATTAAATGACTTTTTTTTTTTTTTTAGATCTCTTTAAGGCACCTTCTCTGTGGTATACGTGTTAATTTCAGCATGTCCCCAATGCAATGTAATCAACTTCTTCAATTAATATAAAACTTAACATTATCAAAACTTAAACTTATTCTTTATTTATTTGATAGACTAGGGACTACTTACAATAAACAAGGAAGTAAAAATGGTGAAACTACATTTGTTTTCTGTGTTTATATAATATATAATATGTCCCTGCAGTCCTTTTCCACCCTGTTAGTCGGTACTTACTTGACCCCCCAAAAAAGACTACAAATCCCTATAGCCATTTACAGGATGATGCAACATTTGTTTTTGGAGGGAAATTCAACTGGAAAACAGGGAAGCTCCAACAGTCACTCTCTCCTTTATTTTTCTCAATTTCGTATGACATGCCTGCTTGAGGAAACCTTAAAGTTCCACCCTGTTAGTGTATATTATGGAAAATGTTTTTTGGATAAAATAATTTTAAAAACATGTTAAAAATAGCTATTTAACTGCTGTTCATCTGTAGAGTGTGTGCTAGCTAAATGTTGCTAGCTCAAAGAGCTAGGGCTTACTTGGCTAAAAATTTCCACCCTGTTAGGTTCCACCCTGTTAGGCTATGTGTGCCTAACAGGGTGGAACCCCACAGGGTTTTTTTGGGATATGCAATGTACTGAGTATTAATTCTACAAGAATATTGGTTTTTTATGATATAAATAACCAATATTTTTATAGAATTACTACTCAATATGATATTACAATAATATATTAATTCAATGGTTATTACACTGTATTTAATGAGGTATAGATACATTGGATCAGGGACCCCGTGAAATAGTGTAACCAATAATAAAAGTAATAATAAAAAAAAACTATAACATAAATAATGAAAAAATACTTATAAAAATTAAAAATATTCTTTTATTTTACAGTTTTATTATTATTACTTTTATTATTGGTTGCACTTTATTTTATGTGGCACCCCCTGATCTTGCACCTGTAGCAGAATGTTCAAGGTTGGAACTCATGTATAGTAGGATTAATAAGATAAGATTTAAGATAATATGTATAATATTATATATATATATATATATATATATATATATATATATATATTATTGTTATGTCAAACAAGCGTTGGTGGTTAAGTCAAATATAAATAAAATATTTCTTCTGCATCTATTTTGTCAACATTTTCATTATTTTTATTTTATTCTAATGCTATTCCAGACATTACAGTAGGTTAACCATGCAGGACAATAAGGGAGAAATCCTTAGGTAAGGTGAACCTGAATCTCACTTGAGAGAGGCCCACTCAGGTCCACCCTGTTAAGTTCCATTCCACCCTGTTAGGCAAGGATTTTTAAAAAATATTTTAACCACAACTTTAAGAATTTGGCATATTGGTATGTTGTTTTGTTAACTGAGGTTCATATAATGCATATACAAATAAATTTATTTCTAATTAATAAAATTATTCATACTAGACAACAAAATGGGGACCAAAAACGCAGAGATTCCAATATTCAAGATATGTACTCTTCATAAAATTAACACTGTTAATGCTACAAGAATGAAACTTTTATCATAGCACAAGGGACATATTCTATCCAAGAAAAGATCAGTATTGTTTGACTTGTATATTATTTGAACTATGTGATTACCATGTACGTGTCCCTAACAGGGTGGAAAACGTATGGAGAAAAATGTACAAAAAACATCCCATAATGACAATATTTTCAGCCCCTGAGCTTGGCCAACATGCATTCCTCATAGCTAAGTATTGAACAGTCCTAACAAAATGTTAAAATTTTAAAATACAATCACTTGAATTTTGAGAAAACAGAAAACCAAATATGTGGTCCAAAACAGGAATCACCCATATAGTGAGGGTATAAGAACGAACTTCAAAGATTCCTTTTTTCCCCCATGTTTCGTCTTAGGGCATGTTATGGACAAAGAATCCACAGTTTCGAGTAAAACCGCTTAATGAACATGTTCGACTGAAAGAGCTGCCATGTGTTTACATAAAGCGTTATTTGATATTGGTGATGAAAGAATATGGTTAACTATGTGACAAAAAAAATTGAAATGCAATTAATTTTAAATGAATTTATGTACCTATTGGAAGCTCTCGAAAAGGCCTTGTAGTTAACAGCAAGATCATGAGAACTGGCCGAGAATTAAGAAAGTTTATTCTATAATTTAATTTCATTTTGTTTGATTTGGCTGAGAAACTGATGTGATTTCCACTAGTCCTTCATCAGAGGTCTTACGGTCAGCAATTTTCCTCCAGAATTCCTCTCTGGCCTTAATAGCAGTAACAGTGTTGCTCTTTCCTGTTTTTTTTTAAATATATTTACACTCTTCGTAACTGTCCAAAATGACAACCCACTCCTCCTAGGAGATTTTCTTAATTTTTTTTTATTTTTTATTTTTTACTTTATTAATCACCCAGCAACCACTTACATTACATCCAACGAACAAGTGCATACATCAACCAACATGAATGCACTAACGTAAATCTCAATTATAATCTCCCCAAGCGTCCCCCTGAGTATGCGCATGCAGTCTTTCAAGTGTCCAACCAATGAGTGTAAAACTTCATTTGGGTCTCCCATTAAGCCGCTGGGGGCGCCCCCTGGTGGCTCGGGGGGAGATAATCCGCAGTGTTACTGATCCTGGATCAGACATAGCTTGTGAAACATACAGAACGCGATCGGTCATTTTATGAACGGAAATGGGATAAATTTCCGTGATGATCTGGCGCTTTTGTTGAGAGCGGCGTACAGTGTTGGAAGCAAAAAAAAACCGCCATTAACAAGAAAAGATTACGACCACCGTCGTGGTACCAATTATCTCTGATCGTGAGTTCAGGATTTATTGAGCCGGCTTCCTGAAACGTAACCTAGCTGTGCGTGTCTTCCATTATGCCGCTGGCGGCGCCCCCTAGTGCCGCGGGGGGAAATAATCCGCAGTTTTACTGAGTCCCGATCGGTCATTTTGTGAGCGGATATAGGGACAGGCGACGCATGGAACGCTTCCTCAACAATAGCGCGTACGCTACTGAAAGCAAAGAAAGGAGTTTAACAAAGAAAGATTACAACCACTGTTGTGGTACTAATTATCTCTGATTGCGAGTTCAGGGTTTGTTGAGCCGGCTCATTCATGTATAGCCTGTGTATCTTGAACTTGCTTCGTAGTATTGGCCACCCCGCAGGAGATACGAGTGACAAACGCCCGGCCAGCCAGCCAGCTTGTCGTCAGCCAACTAATCGTTGAAGTTCTTGCCCGCCGGCTGACCAATCGCTGAAGTCAGTCGTCGGTCAACCAATCGTTGAAGTTCTTCCCCATCAATCGCGGAACTTCTTCCCCGCCGGCCAGCCAATCGTTAAACTTGATCACTCAGGCAGTCACTCAGTCACTCAGGTACTCAGCGACATTCGCGTTTATGGGGGCCTGGCCGCTATTCGTGGCCCAGCTCAAAAATACTAAAAACCGTTTCTGCGGAACTATAAGAGTCCCCAAGACTACATTTTGACATGGCGACACACATACACGACACAGACAGACACACACACGCGCACACACACACACACGCACTCATACATGCACACACACACACACACACACACACAAGGTGAAAACAAAGCTCCATACTGGAAGGCCGTGGGCCGAACTCAACCCCCCAGCGAGGTGACAGCATCACCTCCTGCGCCACCATGCTGTCCTGTTGTATATATTCATTATATTTCAAATATCTCATCTGAGGAAATGATGTCTGAGTGTAATATTCTGTTATGACCAGAGGAGGGCAATGTTTTAAAATGAAACAAATGTTGGCACACTGATGTATTTGTTGTTTTTCCTCCGTACCAAATAAATTGGTATTTCAAATCTAATCATGACTGCGGCAACCGTTCCAAGACATTAAACAACAATTCCTATTGCAGGTCGTTTTACATCATGAAGGCATCACATTTCCCAAATAACACATTGATCCAACACACAGTCAATACTGTGCAAATGTTTTAGGCACCCTGGACATTTTTATACAAATTTTTCTCCAGGTGTTTTTTTTTTTTTTTGCTTTTTGTATTTGTCAGAGAAAATATGAAATCTGATTTCCAAATCGGGTCCTATTCATGAAAAAAATTTTATAAGTAACCGATTGAGAGACCTTTCCAGAGCCCAGATCTCCGCATCATCAAGGCTATCTGGGATTACCTGCAGAGACAGAAGCAAGTGAGACAACCAAAGACTGTAGAGAAAACATGGGAAATTTGCCCATATGTTTTGAACACCTCACCATATGATTTCCTAAACTTCAGGGCAGGATTGGAAGAGTTTACCTTGGTCAGCCCAGCATCAACCAGTATCATACCCCTTCAACGTTGCATTTCCCCATCTGGTTAGAGTTGAATAATTGAATGTGTTATAATTGAATAACTGCTTCTTTTCAGCAGGTTAAGTTAATCTTGGTGATTGTATGTGTATCCCTGTATATATAGGTCCCTCCTATCAGTCTGTTTTGTTTTGTGCTGAGTCTTTCGGTTTATTCGAATAGGGTAAGTTTTCAGGACTTATGGCCGTAAAGTCACAATTACCACACCACGACTGGAACAATTAACATCAGTTCACATGGAGAAGCGGTGTGTTAACAAACTGCTGAAGTGGAGCAGTCCTCTACAAACCCAAATTCCAGTGAAGTTGGGACATTGTCTAAAATGTGAATAAAAACAAAATGCAATGATTTACAAATCTCATAAACCCACATTTTATTCATAATAGAAATGGACAACATATCTGATGTTGAAAGTGAGACATTTTACCATTTCATGCAAAATATTACCTCATTTTGAATTTGATGGCAGCAACACATCTCAAAAAAGTTGGGACAGGGGCAACAAAAGGCTTGAAAAGTAAAAGGTACAAATAAAAAACAGCTGGAGGAGCATTTTACAACTAATTCGGTTAATTGGCAATAGGTCAGTAATAAAAAGAGCATTTTAGAGAGGCAAACAAATAAAGATGGACAGAGATTCACCAATCTGCAAAAAACTGCATCTAAAAATTGTGGAACAATTTCAGAAAAATGTTCCTCAATGCAAAATTGCGAAGATTTTGAACATCTCACTATCTACGGTACATAATATCATCAAAATATTCAGAGAGTCTGGAGTAATCGCTGTGCGCAAGGGACAAGGCCGAAGATCAATATTGGATGCTCGTGATCTGCGGGCCCTCAGGCGGCACTGCATTGAGAGCAGGCATAATTCTGCACTGGAATACACTGCATGGGCTCAGGAACACTTCCAGAAAATATTGTATGTGAACACAGTTTGCTGTGCAATCTACAAATGCAAGTTAAAGCCGTATCATGCAAAGAAGAAGCCACATGTGAAAATGTTCCAGAAATGCTGCTGTCTTGTCTGGGCCAAAGCTCATTTAAAATGGACTGAGGCAAAATGGAAAACTGCTCTGTGGTCAGATGAATCAAAATTTGAAATTTTTTTTAGAAACCACATATGCTGTGTTGTGCGGACTAGAGAGGAGAGGGACTATTCAGCTTGTTATCAGCACTCAGTTCAAAAGCTTGCACCTCTGATGGTATGGAGTTGCATAGTGCCTAAGGCAAGGGCAGCTTACACATTTGGAGTGGTATTATCAATGCTGAAAATTATATAGAGGTTTTACAACAACGTCTCTTTCAGGAAGTCCTTGCATATCTCAGCAAGACAATGCTAACCCACATACTGCATCCATCACAACAGCATGGCTTCGCTGTAGAAGAAGTCCAGACCTTTCTCCAATGGAAAACATTTGGCGCATCATAAAACGAAAAATCTGGCTTAGAAGATCCAGGACTGTTAAGCAGCTAGAATCTTACATCAAACAAGAGTGGGACAACATCCCTCTTCCAAAACTCCAGCAATCGGTCTCCTCACTTCCCAGATGTTTGCAGACTACTGTTAAAAGAAGCGGGGTTGCTACACAATGGTAAACATGGCCCTGTCTCCACTTTTTTGAGATGTGTTGCTCCATCAAATAAAAAATGAGCTAATATTTTTCATGAAATGGGAAAAATGTCTCACTATCAACATCTGATATGTTGTCTATGTTCTATTGTGCATAAAATGTGGGTTTATGAGATTTTCAAATCATTGCATTCTGTTTTTATTCTCGTTTGACACAACGTCCCAGCTTCATTGGAATTGGGGTTTGTACATTTATGCAATGTTGTCAGATCAAAACACGTAGCTTGAAACTTCCGTTCCTCCCCAGTAGGTCTTGTCTGTCCAGTGTACCCTCCTAAAATTTGTGACTAACTTGAAAAACAAGATATTGTGACTGGAAATGGCTTCTTTCAGCAGAGTGTGGTCACTTGTTCAGAGAGGCTTCAGTAACCTTACCCTTTACCGCTTGACTGTCCTCTTGCTGCTCTCATTCAAGTTCGCCTGTTAACAATCAAACAATTTATCGACTGAACGACCAAGACCAATCCATTTTACATATTAAGAAATGGTAATGAAAAAAATGAATGCCTATTGCCAACATTTATATAACCCCAATTCCGAAATAGTTGGGACAAAATGTAAATTGTGAATAAAATGAAAAAACGCAACGACTTTTAAATCACACCAGCCAGTATTTTATTCAAAATACAACAGAGATAACATAGCAAATGTTGAAACTGAGAAATTTTACAATTATATCCAAAAAATTAGCTCATTTCAAATTTGATGGCTGCTACAGGTCTCAAAAAAAGTTGGGACAGGGGGGCTTGTTTACCATGGTGTAGCATCCCCTTCTTTTTTTTAACACAGAGTGGAGGCGTCTGGGCATTGAGGAGACAAGTTTCTTGAGTTTAGCCATTGGAATTTGATCCCCTCTTGTTTAATACAGGCTTCCAGCTGCTGGAGAGTTTTGGGGTCTCTTTTTGACGGACTTTTTCGTTTAATTATCGCCAAATGTTCTCAATTGGTGAAAGATCAGGACTGCAGGCAGGCCAGTTCAGCACACGGACTCTTCTACTACGGCCATGCTGTTGTAATAGCTGCAGTATGTGGTTTTGCATTGTCCTACTGAAATACACAAGGCCTTCCCTGGAATAGATATCCTCTGAAGGGGAGCATATGTTGCTCTAAAACCTTTATATACCTTTCAGCATTCATGGTGCTTTTTAAAACATGCAAGTGTCCCACACCATATGCACTAATGCATCCCCATACCATCAGGGATGCTGGCTTTTGAACTGTACGCTGATAACAGGAGGGGCGGTCTTTTTCCTCTTTAGCCCGGAGGACGCAACGTCCATGATTTCCAACAAGAATGTCAAATTTGGACTCGTCTGACCACAGGACACTTTGCCACTTTGCTACAGTGCATTTTAAATGAGCCTTGGCTCACAGAACACGGCGGCGCTTCTGGATCATGCTCAACAATGGCTTCCTTTTTGCATGATAGGGTTTTAGGAGGCATCTGTGGATGGCGCGGCGGACTGTGTTTACAGACAGTGGTTTCTTGAAGTATTCCTGGGCCCATTTAGTAATGTCAATGACTGAATCATGCCTGTGAGTGATGCAGTGGTGTCTGAGGGCCCGAAGATCACGGGCATCCAGTAAAGGTCTTCGGCCTTGACCCTTATGCACAGAGATTTTTCCAGTTACTCTGAATTTTTTGATACTGTTATGCACTGTCGATGATGAAACCTTCAAAGTCTTTGCAATATGACATTGAGGAACAATATTTTTAAAGTATTCCACAATTTTTTTTACACGAGCCTTCACAGGTTGGAGAGCCTCTGGCCATCTTTACTTCTGAGAGACTCAGCCTTTCTAAGACATCCCTTTTATAGCCAATCATGTTGTACACCTGATGCCAGTTAACTTAATTACTTGATAAATGTTCCTTCAGCTCATTCTCTTATACATTAATCGCCTTTTCAGTCCTTTGTTGCCTGTGTCCCAACTTTTTTGAGACCTGTTGCAGCCAGAAAATTTGAAATAAGCTGATTTTGTGGATAAAAAAGTAAAATGTCTCAGTTTCAACATTTGAAATGTTATCTATGTTCTATTGTAAATAACATGTTGGCTCGTGATCTGAAAGTCATTGCATTTTGTTTTCATTCACAATTTACACTTCGTCCCAACTATTTTGGGATTGGGGTTGTAATTGAAAATTCAACATGTCACTTGGGAACTTTAAACGTCACAGAGGGTCAAGTTGAGGTCATCCAACAGACTTCATATTTGACTCTCTAAATGTCTCTAAACAAATCTTAGCTTCATCTGTGACCATTTTGCTGATATAAGTCAGGATAATTTCACTGCCGAGTTTGACCCTCACAGGTCACTGACAGTCAAGTTGAATGTCACCAAATGAAAGATCATAAGAGGTTGATTTGAGAAAATGACTATAGCATTTGACTGTCTTGTTCATACTCAATGACATATGAACTTTTCATTTTGATGACACTGACAATTTGACCGATGTCAATAGGCCTACTCGCTTTTGAAACCAGTGGCGGATCCAAGGGGGGAGCACAGGGGCGCGCGCACCCCCTTTTTTGCAGAAAGTGAAAAAATTACACGAGTACAGTTTTCTGATCAAGTCCATATCCAGTCCGTGTAAGCATACATGAATTTGGCTGCTAACGTCTTTGATAATCTCCCATTGTGTAACTAAAAAGGTGCGCTTAGTCCTCATGGTTTATATACCACTTTCAATGGTTCAACTTCACTATTCCGGTTGTTTTGCATCATGGCAAATTTATTTGGATCCAATTGTATATATTTGTTTGATGTGATAGGAATGACCGCGAAACTCCTTTCTTGCAAATAAAAAACGATACATGGACTTAACCTATGTGCAGTTTATTTGATTTTTTTGTTTCCGTCCTAAAGTTTAAGAAGGCAAGCTTGCTGGGAAATTTTGACGTTCAGAATCATCCGTCATTAAACTTGTGACCAGCTAGTACTGCGGTTCTGAAGCTAGTAAGCTATTCTATGCCCTTTAGAGTCTGTAAGGAAGATATGTGACATTATTTTAACCCCTTTGCACAGAATACAAAATTTTGCCAATTTTTCCTGTTGTGCTTGAGCCTATTTAAGCTTTAGAACTCAGGATTTGTGTCACAGAGATTTTTGAAAATTATTGAAGCGAAGCTAGACATTTGGAAATTCAATTACAGAATTGTTTAGGAATTAAATTTTGGAATTTACGGACGCCGGCATCTACATCTGCAGAAAGGTTATGTATGAGTCAATCCAAAAAGTTCAATGGTCTTACTGAAAAATTCTAAATGGCCCTAAAGTCACATTTCTTTTTCACATTAATTCATGTTAATATAATGATAATAATAATTATAATAACAACAACTAGAAAATTCCCGTAGAAATTTTGAATGTGCCTGCTGCTCTACAAATACAGTGTTCGGGGTGCTTGCCAGGGTTCTGCGAAGCAGTTGCTATGGTGTTCCGGGTGGTTGCTAGGGCGTTGCTAGGCGGTTGCTATGGTATTCTGGGTGGTTGTTAGGGCATTGCTAGGTAGTTGCTATGGTGTTCTGGGTGGTTGCTAAGGCATTGCTAGGTGGTTGCTATGGTGTTCTGGTTGGTTGCGAGGGCATTGCTAGGCAGTTGCTATGGTGTTCTGGGTGGTTGCTAGGGCGTTGCTAGGCGGTTGCTATGGTGTTCTGGGTGGTTGCTAGGGCGTTGCTAGGCGGTTGCTATGGTGTTGTTGATGGTTGCTAGGGCATTGCTAGGCGGTTGCTATGGTGTTGTTGATGGTTGCTCGGGCATTGCTAGGCGGTTACTATGGTGTTCCAGGTGGTTGCTAGGGCATTGCTAGGCAGTTGCTATGGTGTTCTGGGTGGTTGCTAGGGCGTTGCTAGGCGGTTGCTTTGGTGTTCCGGGTGGTTGCTAGGGTGTTGCTAGGCAGTTGCTATGGTGTTCCTGGTGGCTGCTGGGGCGTTGCTAGGCGGTTACTATGGTGTTCCGGGTGGTTGCTAGGGCGTTGCTAGGCAGTTGCTATGGTGTTCTGGGTGGTTGCTAGGGTGTTGCTAGGCAGTTGTTTTTGGTGTTCCGGGTGGTTGCTAGGGCGTTGCTAGGCGGTTGCTATGGTGTTCCTGGTGGTTGCTGGGGCATTGCTAGGCATTTGCTATGGTGTTCTGGGTGGTTGCTATGGCATTGCTAGGCAGTTGCTATAGTGTTCCCGGTGGTTGCTAGGGCGTTGCTAGGTGGTTGCTATGGTGTTCTGGTTGGTTGCTAAGGCATTGCTAGGCAGTTGCTTTGGTGTTCTGGGTGGTTGCTATGGTATTCTAGGTGGTTGCTAGGGCGTTGCTAGGCGGTTGCTATGGTGTTCTGGGCAGGTACTAGGGCGTTGCTAGGTGGTTGCTGCGGTGTTCTGGTGGTTGCTAGGGCATTCGTAGGCGGTTGCTACGATGTTTTGGGTGGCTGCTAGGGCGTTGCTAGGCGGTTGCTATGGTGTTCCGGGTGGTTGCTAGGGCATTGCTAGGCGTTTGCAGTTGTGTCCTAAGTGGTTGCTAAGGCATTGCTAGGTAGTTGCTATGGTGTTCTTGATGGTTGCTAGGGCATTGCAAGGTAGTTGCTATGGAGTTCCGGGTGGTTTCTAGGGCATTGCTAGGCAGTTGCTTTGGTGTTCTGGGTGGTTGCTAGGGCATTGCAAAGTGGTTGCTATGGTGTTCCGGGTAGTTGCTAGGGCATTGCTAGGCAGTTGCCATGGAGTTCCGGGTGGTTGCTAGTGCGTTACTAGGCGGTTTCTAGTTGGAACGGTTGAACAGTTGGATGGTTGAGTAGTGGGGGAGGGCCCCCAGACCCCCCTCCTTGCTGCGCCCCCCCTTTCACCAATTCCTGGATCCGCCCTGGAAACATAGACCAAACATTCATGTTTAGAGGCCTTGGCCGCTTACCGAGCAGCCTAGCCTAAAAACTGTTTATCTCCATTCTACCATGATATTTATCTCCATTCTGGCGTTCAGCTTTCGTGACAATGAGATTAATGCGCAGTGAAAGGCCTACCGAAGGATTGATACCTGGTATTAACCCATCAAAATTCAGGATTCACTGAATTGTTGAGCAAACGTTAATACTGTTGTGAGAAAATCACCAAAGCGATTGAGAAAAACTGTGAGACAGCACTGTGCCTTACCTTGATAATACTACCTCAAACACATCCTCACCAGCATTATCCACGAGGACTTGCCGGGTGCAGTCTTCCAAGACATGCTTGCAACGAGATATGAAGGTCCTCCAAGCCATTGGAATGCAGATCAGGAAATATTAGCTGAATGTAGTTGAAAGTGTTCTTTCTTTACAAACTGCCTTACAAAACGTACTGACTTTTCAGGAGCTAAGGGAACTCGTGATCGGTTCTGCACGGCGCTTGATCGGTTCTGATGCAACGCGAATTACAGCACTGGTCTGGATACGGCATTTTCCCTACCCGATGCCGGTCCTTCCAATCTTTCTGGGACTGAGGGCTACTCAAAGGATGAGAAACTATATGGATGGCTACTAACTCAACATAATTTATATGCTTGCTTCCACGAATGCGCATTACCTTTGCTTTTGGTAAATGCGACCTCGCCCGTGAAAACCTGGTTGAATTTGCGCGATCTAATTTTGAGATAAAGACCGTCAAGCAGTCCCCATGAGATGTGAGTTTTAATGATGGATTAACTTACATATTAGGGTTCTGAAATATAGTGTTCAAAAATTAATTTCTAACATCACACATATTGAAATTAATTAATTTATTCACACAACATTTACATTTTTTAACGGAGAAATACCAGCAGCTCGTTTCCACAAGAGTCTTTTCGATTGGCTTTAGGTTCACTTTGGCGGATAAACACCCGATAGTGTGGTTGTTATTCGGGTCAGGAACGTCTTTTCTACCATTGAAAATGAGTGTAGACCATAATATCAATGCACACCATCGTAAAGACGGTAAAGCAGACAGACAAGAAACAGCGTGGCACTTGGGGGGTTTCTGCATGGTGGTTCAAGAGTTAAACAAACCATTGAAATTTGAATATATAATCTCAATAGGCTACATGAATAGGCCTGGCAATAGCCCTACCAACTTGCAAATGTCAAAGTTTGATTTATAATAACCCCAAGGAGAAATGATGATGATAATAATAATAATCCCACCTTTTTTGCTGTTTCTAGTAAGCTAATCTCATTTTGGGAACATAGGCTTAGGCCAGTGGTTCTCAACGTCAGTCCTGGGGACCCCATGTGTGTGCTGGCTTTTGTTCCTACCACAATTTTAATCGTAGAACTTTAACAAGCTGTGACTGTCTTAATTAGGTGCTTTTCATGTTCAGAGTTGTTAATTTATCTCTTAAGTCAAATGTTACATAGAAACATCCACACATGCAATGAAGAATAAAATACCCTTGAAGATTGTGTGTTTATTGCAATATTGTAAGTAATGTCAAGTAACATAACATGTCGAACACATCAAATTATACACTGAGGAAATCAGTAAACCCCGGATTAGGCTGCTGGACACAACTGTTTCAAGTTCTTTCAAAAAGCTTCAGGTGAACTTAATCAGATCAACGTAACACAAAACTAATTTGATTATCATTTGTGTGTGGACTACATTTGTCATGATGAGCCAAGTAGTTTTCACTAATTAGGAGCCAACTACATCATTAATTTGATTGGTTACATTTGTAATGTGGAAAAAAAAAAAAAAGCCACTAGATGGCAGTATTGACATTTTTTTTTGTTAAGCCCAGTCTGGAGCTAGGTTTTGGGGCATGTCCTGGGCATGCCTCAGAGGGGAATGTCCCAGAGAATTGGAGAAAAGTCTGGAGGGTGGGAGGGGGCTGGAAAAGAGTATATAAGGAGAAAAATTGAGAGAGTGAAAGGTAGGGAGCAGAAGAAATTGCAAGGAGAAATTGTGGAAGGATACATTTGACCAGACCTGTCACTCTTTTCAAGACCTGTGAAGCTCTTTTCGTGGATTTTTGCCTGTGTTGGAGCATTTTCCTGTCCCAGGACATCGCAACATAGCAGCCCCATCTCACTTACCAAGGGACTGTAAATATCTCATTGTTTTTTTTTATTTCAATCTTGGTCAGTAGAGTAGATTGTAGATTAGTTCAAAGTGTGTGTTTAATTAAATCCGTTAAAGTTTTAAAATTTTGTCTGTCATCCCTTGCTGTCCGCTACGCCATAACAAATTGGGGCCATAACAAATTGGGGGCTCGTCCGGGATAGACCATTGTGTGAGTCATTTATTGAAAATCTAAAATTTCAAACTGTGAAATTGTTTTTTGAATTTTCCTAGATATGTATTGACAGATCAACAGCAATGGATGATTTCTTGGCATCACTAACCGTAGAGGTTTTGAAGTCTTTTAAAAAGACAGAACTGCTAGAAATATGCAGACAGAGCTGACAGATGTAAAACCAGCCATGTGAAAAGCAAGACTGGCTAGAGAGATTGTTGAATATTACATTGATGAAAATGTGTTTGCACCAGGAGATCTGGAACAGTTTCCAGTGGAAAATCCAAATGTAGAAATGGAACTTAAATTAAAAATGCTAGAGATTGAAAGAGAGGAAAGAGCATTCGAGAGAACAGAAAAAGAGAAAGAAAGGCAGTTTGAGTCAGAAAAATTAGCAACAGCAGAGAAAAAGAAAGGGAGGAAAAAGAAAAACAGAATTTGAGAGAGAGAAAGAGGAAAGAGCAGAAAGAGAGAGACAGAGACAGAGATTTCGATTTACAGAAGTTAGACAGAGAAGAAAGGCTCCAAATGGAGCAACTAAAAATCAAAATGGTGATGTTGCAAACTGTCCTCAAGGGTAAAGCTCAACAAGCCTATTCGGCTTTGTCTGCGGATGATTCCTCTGCTTATGAGGTTGTCAAAAAGGTTATTTTGACAGCTTATGAGTTGGTTCCAGAGGCTTACCGACAGAAATTCAGAGGTCTGAAGAAATCTGATAATCAGACTTATGTGGAATTTGCTAACGAGAAGAAGGTTTGCTTTGAGTGCTGGTGTACTTCTATGGAGGTCAAGGATGATTTCAACTCACTAAAAGAGATGGTGTTAGTTGAAGAATTCAAGAACTGTGTCAAGGATGATATTAAGACCTACCTTAATGAGAAGCAAGCACTGAATTTGCAATCAGCTGCAAAGTTTGCAGACGAATATGTTCTCACACATAAGTCCAAATTTCAGTCCAGCAGTAACAATAGATAGTCCCAATTTCAGAAGAAAGGTAACGGTGATACCCAAGACTCCTCACCCAAAGACAAAGACAAATCTGGTGATGGTGCTCAGAAATCCAGTCAAAGGTCTGATCAAAGTGTGAAAGCTGACAGTGACAAAAGTGGTCTAGTTTGCAATTATTGCAAGAAATCTGGTCATGTTACAACTAACTGTTGGTACCTTAAAGCTAAGAAAGAAAAAGAAAAGAATACCAAACCCAATGCCTTTGTGAAGACAAGGTTAGAAACCCCTGTAGTAGATGACCGATCTGCTAAATTGCCTGCTCCTTGTGAGGCTAAGAAGCCTGATACTGCTGACTTTGTGAGGGAGGAATTTCTTCCATTTGTGTCAGAGGGATTTGTGGCTCTGAATGAGCATTCTCCTCCTGTCCCCATATATATCCTAAGGGATACCGGAGCTTCTCAGTCACTTTTGTTGATGGACTCCTTGAAGTTCGTGATGAGACCGCTTCTGGGGATTTCATTCTTGTACAAGGTATTGAAGGAGTACTGTATCTGTACCCCTGCGCTCTGTATTCTTGAAGTCAGATTTAGTTACAGGACAGGTAAAGGTGGGACTTATGTCAAGTCTACCTATCAAGGGTGTTTCTCTGTTGCTAGGCAATGACCTGGCTGGGGGCAATGTAGTTCCCCCTCTTCATCTTACTTCACAGCCGAGCACTGAAGATGGCGAAGAAGACCCATCTCTGTATCCTTCCTGTGCAGTGACCCGTGCTATGGCCAAGAAGGCTCAAGAAGAAGGTGATGTGGTGCCGTCCAGCACATTGAATAGTCATGACTCAGGTTATTCGCCTCATGACTCTGTTCAGCCTACTATGGTTTCTCCGTTTGAGGACTTATCAGACACTTTTATCAGTTCTCTGTTCAGCCAGCCAGATGGGTCTGGTGATTCTGATGTGTCTGGAGACTTGTCTCTGTCCAGAGAGCGGTTGATTCAGGAGCAAACCAATGATCCTGAAATTTGTGTACTAAAGAAGAGAGCCCTTCCTGATGAAGAAATAGACGTAGTTCCAGTTGGGCATTATCTCAAGGATGGAGTGTTGATGCGGAAGTGGCGCCCTCCTGATATCCCTGCCAATGCAGATTAGGCAGTGGTCAAGCAAATTGTTGTTCGAAGGTCTACAGGAATGAGATCTTAACAATGGCTCATAGTTTGCCTTTAGGAGGTCATCTTAGTGTTAACAAGACTGTTGACAAGATCATGAAACACTTCTTCTGGCCTGGACTTTGGAAAGATGTTTCCAACTTTTTGCAAAAACCTGTCACACTTGTCAGGTAGTTGGAAAACACCAGTTAGACCCACCTGTAGCTCCATTGCAGCCTATCCCAGCATTTGGGAGCCCTTCTCCAAGGTCATCGTTGATTGTGTTGGTCCATTACCCAAGACTAGATCTGGAAATCAGTATTTGTTGACAATCATGTGTGCATCTACCAGATTCCCTGAAGCCATACCTCTACGCAACATCAAGGCAACTGCAATCTCGAAGGCTTTGATAAAGTTCTTTCCGTTGTTTGGCCTTCCCAGGGAAATTCAGTCAGATCAAGGTAGCAATTTCACTTCCGGATTGTTTCAGCAGGTCGTGTATGAACTAGGTGCAAAGCAGATTCTTTCCAGTGCCTATCATCTAGAGAGTCAGGGTGCCTTAGAACGGTTTCATTCCACTCTCAACACACTGATGAGGACTTATTGTTATGACCATGAGAAAGACTGGGATGAAGGTGTTCATTTGCTGTTGTTTGCAGCTAGAGAAGCAGTGCAGGAGTCTACTGGATTCAGTCCATTTGAGCTAGTGTTTGGCCATGAAGTGAGAGGACCTTTGCTATTGTTGAGTGAACAATGGCAAGAGAAAGAGCCACATATCAGTCTGTTGGACTATGTTAGCAAATCAAGGAAAGACTCCGTGCAGCTTGTGACCTAGCCAAAGAGAACTTGAAATCAAGTCAGGGAGAAATGAAAACTTGGTATGATCATAAGGCTAGAAGCCGTGAGTTTAAACCAGGAGACAAGGTCCTTGTGTTGTTTCCCTTGCAGTCCAATCCATTGCAGGCTAGATTTCATGGTCCTTATGAAATTCTGACAAAACTCAATGATCTCAATTACATTGTGAAGACTCCAGATAGGAGAAAGCCAAAACAGTTGTGTCACATTAACATGCTGAAGCCTTATCATGATAGGAATGCTAGGGTTGCAGCTGTCACTTCAGATCCTCCTATGGCCGAGACTTGTGAAGATGAGGGAGTTTCAAGATGATGAACCTAGAATTAAAGCTGAAGTTCTTTCATGTAAATTGTCAAATTCTGAAGTGTTGCAAAATCTTGATGTAAAACTCCAGCACTTAGAACCCTCACAGAAAGATCAGTTTGAGAGGTTGATCAAGAAATATAAAGATCTATTTCCTGATGTTCCAAAGAGAGTTTCTATAGCCTCTCATGATGTAGATGTTGGTGATGCCGAACCAATAAAACAGCATCCGTACCGGATGAATCCTGAAAAGAGAAAGATTGCTGAGAAAGAGGTTGAGTACATGTTAGAACACGATATTATCAGACCCTCTAACTCAGATTTGAGTTCACCCTGTGTTCTATTTCCAAAACCTGATGGAAGTACTAGATTCTGTACAGATTATCACAAAGTCAATGCTGTAACTAGAACTGATGTGTTTCCAATACCTAGGATTGATGATTGTATGGATAGAGTAGGGCAAGCAAAGTTTCTGACCAAGATTGATTTATTGAAGGGTTATTGGTGTGTGCCTTTAACTGAGAGGGCCAAGAGCATCTCTGCTTTTGCCACACCATCTGGGTTATACCAGTATGAAGTCCTACCCTTTGGCATGAAAAATGCCCCAGCCACGTTCCAAAGGATGATACAGTCTACAATCGCCGGATTGCCACACACGGGTGCGTACATCGACGACCTGATCACATGGAGTGACTCCTGGGAAGAACATCTGAAAGATGTAGAGACGTTGTTCCAGCGCTTGACCCAAGCTAACCTGACTGTTAACCTGAATAAGAGTGACTTTGGTTGTGCTACTGTCATGTATCTTGGCTACGTCATAGACCAGGGTAAGGTGGCACCCATAAATGCTAAAGTCCAAGCCATCATGGACTTTCCAGTTCCTGACAACAAAAAGCTTTGCGCCGCTTCCTTGGAATGATCGGGTACTACCGCAAGTTCTGCAAGAACTTTGCTGAGATTGCTCTCAGTCTCACCAACCAACTGAAGAAAGGCGTAAAGTTCACTTGGGATGAAGCATGCCAAAGAGCCTTCGATCGCCTGAAGTCTCTGCTGTGTCACTTCCCGTGTTCAAATCTCCTGACTTCAACAAACCGTTTCTCCATGGCGGTCGATGCTAGCGACCAAGCTTGTGGATCTGTGCTCCTACAGAGAAGTGACTCTGATGACATTGAGCATCCGTGGCATACTTCTCCAGGAAGTTCAATCGCCACCAAAAGAACTATTCCACAATTGAGAAGGAGTTGTTGGCTCTGGTTCTATCCTTACAACACTTTGAGGTTTATGTTTGTACAGGGCAAAAGCCAATGATTGTATATACTGACCACAACTCGTTAATGTTTTTGAGTAAGATAAAAAACAAGAATCGGAGATTGTTGAATTGGAGTTTGATTTTACAGGAGTTTGACTTGGAAATTAAGCATGTAGAGGGTACTGACAATGTAATTGCTGATTGCTTATCCCGTGTTTGAGTATGTGTATATATATCACATGTGTTTATTAGCATATTGTATTATATGTATATATACAAGTGTCTACTTAACCATTTTGTATTGAAAAAGAAAAATTTTGCCTTTATGAGTCAAAATTTTTCCTTTTGGAATGGAGGTGTAATGTGGAAAAAAAAAGCCACTAGATGGCAGTATTGGCATTTTTTTTTTTGTTAAGCTCAGTCTGGAGCTAGGTTTTGGGGCATGTCCTGGGCATGCCTCAGAGGGGAATGTCCCAGAGAATTGGAGAAAAGTCTGGAAGGGGGGAGGGGGCTGGAAAAGAGTATATAAGGAGAAAAATTGAGAGTGAAAGGTAGGGAGTAGGAGAAATTGTGGAAGGATACATTTGACCAGACCTGTCACTCTTTTCAAGACCTGCGAAGCTCTTTTTGTGGATTTTTGCCTGTGTTGGAGCATTTTCCTGTCCCAGGACATCGCAACATAGCAGCCCCATCTCAATTACCTAGGGACTGTAAATATCTCATTGTTTATTTTTTATTTCAATCTTGGTCAGTAGAGTAGATTGTAGATTAGTTCAAAGTGTGTGTTTAATTAAATCTGTTAAAGTTTTAAAATTTTGTCTGTCATCCCTTGCTGTCCGCTACGCCATAACAAATTGGGGCCATAACAAATTGACGCCATAACAAATTGGGGCCATAACACATTGTTTTCTCTCATTTTATGCTGTTATTTCCGATATACTGCAATGTGCGAATGGTATTTTTTAAATTCTCAATGGGAAATAGATATTTCTGTTAGGTTGTGGGTTAAGAGGGCAAATAACTGCTCGAAACATTAACTGCACTTAATTAGGACAAATTAACAGCTTGTTAAAATCCTACAATTGCAATTGCGGTTGGAACAAAAGCCAGCACACACATGGGGTCCCCAGGACGGACGTTGAGAACCAATGGCCAAGGCTACATGTAGGCTAACATGCATAATCAGGGCGTAACTCTATGAGGTGTTCCAAATGAAAGAAATAGTCCACCAGTCTAGTCATGTCAGAAATGTGTTTATTATTGTTGATATGCTCTGTTGTCAACACACACCCCACAACTGAAGCTCAATAGAAAAATACATTTGGAATGAATACGATAGTGTTTGAAAGTAATTGCTATTCTGTATAGACACGTTTACATGGGGCATGGGATCGTACATCTGTAATTCTCACATCTTAAAACCTGAAGAGTTGAGCAAATGCATTGTCATAGAGCTACACCACTGTTGCCCCTTTAACAAAGGGAGAAAACGCTGCTTGTAACCTGCTGTAGTAATGAACTAGGCTATGACCGAGAGAAAAACTAATTGAGCACCGATCCTCGCATCCGTTCCTCTGTGTGTGTGTGTGTGTGAGACAGAGAAGCACTGTCTTCCAGCGTCCATTCCTCCTCGCGCGTGCGTGCGTGTGAGATAGAGAGAGAGGCGCTGTCACCGGTGCTGATGCATGCTTCTGATACACTGCTGCACCTTTCCAAAGCCCAGGGAGCCCTTCAGGACCATGTCCATCGTGTCGCGGAATTCCACACTCTCATCTATGCCTCGGGGAAGGTGTAATGTCACGGCACATGTAGATGCATATGGCAGGCGCCTTGTTCCCGGCTCCTCATCGAAAAACCGAATGGTACATTCGTCTGGAAAAGCCGACCGGCGGGATGTGGTCAGCTGTTGTCACAAAAATCAACAGGTCCTTGAATTGTACATCCACCTCCCCCTCTGTCAAGAAATATGAATGTTTGGTCAATTTAAATAAGCTTATCCTAAGAGATACTGTAAAATGGAAAAATATGTGTTATTAAGGGGATACTACAGAGTAATTACAAGCCAGGGTCTAGCACACTCTCTCACCGAGTAGAACAGCCCCTCGAGAGCTTGTGTTTGCTGAACACAATTACCTTCATCATTATTAGTGACTTCAGTGCTAAGAGCCAGATAGCAAAATGCTGTTGCCTTATGGAGCCGCAAGCCCTTACAGTACCATAGGCAGCAGAAATTTGCTGGAGAAGCTTGCGGTCAGGACACTCAAGCTCTTCTAGGGCTGTTCTACTTGGTGTCGCGGCGAGATAGACCCAGAGTTGTAATTACTCCAGAGTATCCCTTTAAATGGACATTGGCCATCATACAATAATGTAGTACGTTGCCCTGAATAGAACACTGATCTAATCTGTTCTCAGCCACCTTCTATGGCCACCAGCCAGTCCTCATATTGGAAGATTGTCTTTTCCTCCTCTTCTCTGGAATTGCTGCCTGGTGGACTCCAGTCCCTTTTGAAGAGGCGCTTAATTGCCTCCCTGGACAGATCCTCTCCCGGGTTAGTGAAGACCGGCATGAACTGTCGCCAGTTCAACCTCACAAGCTCCCAGAACTGTCCACAGGATTGAAGTCCCGCAGTATACTGGTGCACGATACTGGCAACCCTGTTGAACAGATCACTGTTTCTACATCCAAAACCTCAGGAAAATTGCATGAATCTAATCAAGACATTTTCTATTCACACACTCACTAATCCCCCTGTCATTAAAAAAAAAATTAATGAGTCAGACATTCAGATGCTTCTGAGATTTTTTTTTTTCACTGGTAACAGAAAAAGGACCACCAAAATATTAGAATCAGCCAATATGAGAGCATCCAAATGATAATAACCAAGAAGGTCAGGTGTATGATCACAAATTCCTCCTGCTATTTACACCACGTTACATATACTACCATCCGACCAAAGAAACAAGTTATTGCTCTAGAGCACTAAAGGCATAATTCAATGATTCAATTTTAAGAATATATGAAGTTTTCCAATAGTGCACCAACACTCCTCATTCAGATTGTTCTCTCACCAGTGAAAGCAGTCGTGTGCCTCCACCCGTTTGATGGCTTCGGGCAGGTCCTCCAGGCTAGCACTGTATATATGTGGCACACCACATTCCGCAATCCAGTCACCGCATTGGTGCTCGACAGCGGCCAAGTCAGCTTCAGTTGCACATTTTTTCAACTAGGAATGGAGAGAGAATAAACTGTTAGTTTGTCTTTCACTTGGAGTGAAGGGGACTCTGTGCAATGACACCAAGACACCTTCTTGTAGGAAATGCAGCACTACACAACATCCAATTTCAAAGCAATATTTAGTGACAGATAACAGCCTGAATTTCACTTTGCCTTTAGAGTAATTAAGAATATTACCATCTCCAGCTGTTGCCGTGTGTTCTCGTCCAAAATCAAAGAGATGTCTGTCTCCTCAAGCTGTGCTGGCTGAGCACACATCATTGGATAGATGGTTGGGTGGATGCAGAGGGGACCACGTGGTCAGTTTTCAGGCTGTATAATACCTCTGGGACTCCAGAGCCATCAAATTGTAATTAAAAAAAAGCTTTTGGGGTTCATCCTCAAAAATGCCAAGGGACCCCTGGACTTCGGCCATTAATACAGTATTGACCCGAATATAAGACGAACCCTCTTTTTCAAGACCCTTATTTGGAAAAATACTTTTTATTTGAACAAAATCTCATTTGCATGAAAAAACATTTCATTGTTTTCCTTGTACATTTCGACATCTTTGGTGTTCATCATGGGGGAAAAAAATAATAAAATCGTCTATAGCCCCGCAAATAGGCAAAGCGCAGAACGCACTTCACAGTTCTATGCCATGAAAACAGTGCAATAAAACGGGCATAGGCCTACTGGCCTAACTTGCGCAATAAACGGCGCGCATTTGCTTGACAAACAGTGTCAGAACAGTCTGCAAAATGTAAGAGCATTAACATCCAAAAAACACCACAAACAGTTTTTTCCACATTCATTTTGAATGACGTTGATTTAAATACAGCAAATACGCGTCTAGATGAATGATTGTCGTCTTACCTAATCGGGGAGAACAAGCAACACCTGTTAAGTGTGGAGTGCTCTCGGAGTGAACCTTCTGTTACTTATGAAAATGACTGAGAACAGGTCAGGACTAATAATTGTTTTAAACGGAAGTTTTGTGCAACCCAACTCTCTGTTCTTGTTCCGCGACTGTGCTGAATTTAGCCCATGATTTAATCGCTGTTAGATCGCATATGGAGAGAAACCATGTCTTCGGTTGCCAATTACGATAATTACGTTGCACTCTGTTACATCATATGTTTTTCCTGTCCTCACGTTGTTCGTTCTCTCAGCTTCGCATAAGTTTAAAATTCGCATCATAACTTCTCCTCTGATTTTTATTCACCAGACCGACTTTGGAAGCACTTTTTTCGAGTGGATCTCTGTGCTCTGGCTGCATCTTTCGGTCATTCAGTAGCTTATGCAAATATAGGCTAACACACCCACTCCAGCCGACTTGTTCACAGGATCACGCTAGGGTCACACTGCTCTAAACACTGACAGAGAGAAAAGCGCTCATATGGCGCCACCAATTGTTTTACATGGGTAATTCCTTAGACCCCGAATATAAGACGAGGCGTCATTTTCAGGCATTTTTCAAGGGAAAAAATATCGTCTTATATTCGGATCAATACGGTAGTCTGTAATGAAGAGCACCAGGGAAAAAGTCATAGGGCACAGTAGTTTGAAAGGTATAGTGTATTTTCCAAATCATGTACCCAGAAATATTGACTACCCTAAAGGTTTATGTTTGGTTTATCATCTATGGGCATAGTGGTTGAAATCAAAATAGGTTGCCTACAGTTGCAAGTTGGGCAATTATTAGCACTTAAGTAAATTTCCCATTGAAAAGAATGGGATTCCTTGCTTTCCTTGTGTACAACCAGCACAGTCATTATCATCAAATGGAAACTACTTCAACCATAGAAAACATACATTTTCAAAACAACATACACCCTCAGCTTGTGATGTAATATGGCATAACTTATGACACAGCCTTCCTCATTATTATGCAACTCGTCATTAATTATTAGTGTTTTTTCATATTTGGGTTACTTCTGTTACCTTTACCGCCTCCACCATCAAGGGGAAACAGATTAGACGCCATAAACGACGTGTTCTGAAAGCATTATGCCCTAAAGATGTCATCTAACAAAAGGACTACCATGTCCCACCCAATTCTTTATTTTGCTGCTGTTTCATAATTGTATGAAAAACACAAATTGGGTGTATGTACAAGACAACCCCCATAGCCCCTATGTTATATCCTGAGGGTATATGCTTTCTGAAAATTTGGTTTATGGTGTCTGAGCAGTTTCCCCTAAATGATGGAGGCCCCAAAATTAATCAGCAATACCCCCAATTTGCCAAGATTCAATTGAGTAGGAGCTGCATAACTATGTGGAGGGTGGGGCATGCCTCATACCATATTACATCCTGAGGGTGTGCATTCAGAAAATATATGGTTTGTATGGTTGAATCACTTAACCCTTCATGGTTCATACCACAGTGGACAGGTTGGACACTTTTCCCACGTAATCCACTTTATCCCATTCATTTCCACGGAAAATTCAAATAAGGTCAAATTATTCAAATTTCAACTTTGAACAACCAAGCTGTTTTTCATATACTAGGGCTACAGATGACAGTTCAGTCAAAAACATTTCAGGGATTACTATAGGGCCTATGGGGGATGGCAACTGGTTTAGTCTTATAGACACAGTGACATAAACAAGTACACTTGGACAGGATCACATTATTCCCATTGACAATATAAAAAAAAAGCATTATCAAAAAGCTAATGAAAATGAAAGCACCGTAGTTGCCGATGCCTCGGTGCGTACATGCATCTCCGTACGTAAGCAACTGGCTTATCATAAGAACAATACGTAGCGCGTGCGCAACCCACACAATGCAGGGAAGCATAATAAAAATCATGCCGTATCATAACAACAAAGCCTTATCTCAAAATTCTGGCAAATTTAAAGTCGAGCCGGTATGGCATTACATTGATAGCAACCTTTAGTTCTGCTTGATTTTCAGCGGACGAGCTGAAAACCTGGTAACAGACACACTCACAAACAGACACACAGACGCATCAACAAACTACCGCATGCCTCTCTTTGTGCCTCGGCCCGTATGCCACACTGAGGCATAATGGCACGAACAAGGTCAGAATACTTTACCCATAAACTCCCTCCTGGGTCCTCCATAATCGTCTGCCATTTCTCCGCTAAATTCTATTCTTGGCCCACGGTGCCAGGAAAAGTAGCCTCGAGACAATACAGTAGTGGCACTCTTTAAAATATGGCGGCGCCTGGCCACCGCCGTCACGGGATTGTGGCGGTCTAAAGATTCTTCCTGGAAGGTCTGCAGAACCTCTGCCAGATCACGGTCATTCTGTCACAGCGTAAAAGAAAGCATAGAGTTATAATGACACTTATAGAGATGATAACATAATATGCCATGTAGAATTCAATAATCCATCACAATTAAGAGCTTTTTTTTTTGTATAACCTTACATCAGTCTCTCTGATAGGAGATCTCAGGAATACCTCTTCTATGTCCGAGCCCTCTGAGTCTGTGCTTTGGACATAGAAGTCCTCTCTAGACAACATGGATAACCGGAGAACACAGAAGGAATGGGAAGACATTCTGATGGCAGATTGAAATCCAGCATCCAGAATTGGCATAACTATCAATTCGTAAAAGCTGGATTAATTACATGGTAATCTGAAAACATCAAATGGCCAAGGTTAACCGAGGCTGCTCTGCGAGTGACTTGGATTTCCCATCTGTTATCAATGTTCCTGTAATAAGTCCAATACATTGCTGTCAGCGCGGGCTGGTCCGTAGAAATGCGTGGCCATTAAGTCACCACCACAAAACAATACACAGAGAGAATGTGATCAGAGCCATGTAATTTGTGCCCATTAAATGTGTAGGCCAGTAAGCAGTGTGAAGTTTACCTTGCCACTGTGTGATTGTCAGTCAAGGGGCTATAGTTGATGGAAACACCACTAAAAACATTAAGCAGAGCGAAAATGAAATCAGAAGCAGGTAATATGTGCACTCTGAATCTTCATGCGGGCGCAGTAAAAGACTTAAATGGCTATTGTAAGTCTGCAGCAGCATGAACAGACGTGCAAATGAGATGATATGAAATGATCATGTATTGGAAAGTCATTCATATCATTTTTCTGTTGTTGTGTAGGAATGCTTATTGTTGCCATGTCACAAAGATAACCACTTTGCAAGTGATGCAACAAGTGTTAGTTGTTGAAATTACATGATTAACATGGCGTAAATTCACTGTTTACTGGATTGAGATCCTGTGGTTGAACAACAAAACCCATATTACATCAAACATATCTGTTAGGTTGGTTCCTAGAATAAGCTTATCCCCTTTCTGCCAGAGTGGGCTCACTAGCAGACACACTGGGTAGCTGGAAGCAATATTAAAAACAAGAAACAAACAGGGCATTGGATCACAGCCACTCAATATGCGCACACAGGTAGAATGAGGAGAGTGTACCTTGCTGATGGTGTAGCAGGCATGGTGGGGGGCTGGGGGGTTTGATAGAAGCACCACTAAAAAAATGAAATGAACAATGGCATGTGATCTGAGACATCCAACATGTGCACACAGAGTGTTTAGGCTGATAGAATGAGGAGAGTGTACCTTGCTGCCTTTGTGTGCAGAGGTTAGCAGGAGGGGTGTTGGCAGGGCCAGTATGTGTTACTTACTCGTGGCAGCAATGCATATCTGATCATATAAATTGATAACATACAGAACAGCACTTGCCTTGTCTGGCCCTGTTCAACAGCGGTATTCTAAAGTAAATAAATGACGATAT
The DNA here is from genome assembly GCA_029692085.1 of Gymnothorax javanicus. NCBI lineage: Eukaryota > Metazoa > Chordata > Actinopteri > Anguilliformes > Muraenidae > Gymnothorax > Gymnothorax javanicus. The sequence goes on along the minus strand of JAFJMP010000156.1, from coordinate 8,019 downwards.
TTCAGTGTTTTCCCTTAAGGTGAAAAGCATTTCTGTAACCATTGAAGGTAAATGTGATCTCAGAAAACACCATAATTTCCTAATATCATAAATCCTCAGTATAACCATATCCCATCACAAGACCTACAGCAGACATTGGGTACAGTCAGCTATATGACAGTTTTATTCCAGTTTATCTGTGGTCGTATGTATAAATTTGACCTGTTTAAGGCCCTTCGGCTATGCAGGTCCAACGGGCATTGTTCTGTGAGTGGGACGACCTCCCTCTGCCCATTCACTCTGCATAGCTGGAACTCGCCAGCCGGCATCCCTGGGACATTGTCCCTCAGGGCCCTAAAAAATTCTTCTGTTGTCATTGCCAGATTGACAACAAGCCTAAAGGGTGCTGTGGCATCTGTGAGCAGATGAAAAAAAAAAACATGTTGGTTGTGTTGTTATATCCAAAATCGATAATATATTGCAAAACTTCTTTCATACAAGGACACTACTTCAAAATTTCTGAATAAAACAACCATAGTTAAAAAAGTATGTATCTGTTACAGCAGTGTTCTCTGTCGATGTTGTTGCAAAAAAATAAAAAATACCATTTCTGGCTGTCACTCTGGTGCAGTTGGGTCGTATAACTGCCACCTTAAATGTGATGCTGCGGCCTACAGACCTTCTTCGGGGTCTGGCTATCACCCTCCTCCTCTCTGAAGACCTGCAGGCTAGGTAGAACAGAATGTGATTAACAGCGTCATAGAGACTGCGAGGTGTTTTGGTTAGGTATACATTTTTGATGTTGACACCATGTAACATTAACTAGCACTTCCATAACATGTAGGAAGGGTAAATTAAGGCTTGCTGCCAATGGAACTAGTGCATCACTGAGACCACAGGTCGCATTCAAAAGGCTGGGCACAATTCTGTTACTATTTTCTTCCACCGATTTTTGTCAACTTTTCCTACTAATATGATGACCTTTGCAGAGGAGTAGATTATAATGCCCACTATAGAGAACAGACTTGTAGCAAAATACATCATGTAATGTGTTTGACCTACTTCTAGATAGGTTTCACCTTCTTCCATGCACAATACACAGTCCTCTATTGGATGTTGGTGAAACATTTGTATTTAGAATCTTACCAAGAACTTTACTATACATCTAGATTATATATAACCTGATAACGCCAGCCGTTTAAATTATCATTGAGTAGCCTCTCTCAATTAAATTACACACCTTTCCACCACAGACTCCACACCGACATCACCATGCAATATTCTTGCAAAATGAGCATTCATCCTATCCTGAATGTCTGAAATTCTTCTTCTGAATCGATTTTGGGACATCCTGAAGATGATACACAGAAAGACACACAGAAACACCTGACAGGATAACTGGTAGCGAATGGAAAAATAAAACTTTAATAAACCTACTTGGAAATAGGTCCTCAGTTATTTCTGAACCAAACGTATTTTTTTGTGAGCATTATTTAGGGATGACCAAAAAAAAAAAAAAAAAAAAAGAGATATGTTGATGGGTGTTGTTTGGTGACCAGGTCCCAACGAGACTGAGAACTCAATGGATTATTTTGAAATGTTCAGGCACTCTTAAGGGGCGTATTACGTGACTCCCTATTACTCCAACCCTAAACCTGACTCATTCACCTCCTAGCTAATGTCACAGCCATCCATCATCCATCCAGAACTCTCAGTCATCTAGGATATTCAGCGAATCAAACTGTTTAGAAATAGGCCTTTAGTTATTTCTGAGCCTACTTCAAACATGGTCGTCCCAAAACACCAATTATATGGTCCAGCTATAGAGAGAAAGAGAAAGACAGAGAGAGAGAGAATGAGCTCTTCTGAAACTGGTCCCTCCCGAACCCCCTACCAACACACTTCTAATCCCTTAGCGCATTCATGTTAAGGGTCATATTAAGGTCCATCCAAAACCATTAGTGTGAAGTGATAGTGTGATGTAAATCCCATTCGGTTTATGTGAGCTACGAACTTCACCTCAAACTGATATATGGCATGTATAGGTTTATGGGGCACTGGAACTACTTCTGGGACAGGGGTGACCTGTTCAAGCCGGATGGGCTACACCTGAACCAGAGGGGTACCTTTGCACTGGGTCAGCGTATGTTGAGGGTAGCAGAGAGTTATTTAAACTAGGGACTTGGGGGGCAGGGAGGTTAGAGAGTGTTACACAGAGGGAAATGCAGACTGCCCTGATGGAAGCTGACAGCGTTACATGCACTATTGATGATATATTTTTAAAGCAAAAAAGGCATGGTGAGGGGCTTTGAGCAGCAGGCGCATGGGGAAATCGAAGGGAAGAGCTGTTCATGATAACCTGAAATGTTTTTATCTAAATGCAAGAAGCATTAAAAATAAATTTCAAGAACTTGAGGCCGTTATGATTAGTGAAGGCTATGACATAGTTGGGATTACAGAGACATGGCTTAATGAAGAGGATGGAGATGAATATAATGTAGAAGGTTATAAGCTCTTTAGGAAGGATAGATGTAATAGGCGAGGAGGGGTGTAGCACTCTATGTGAACGAAAACATAAATGTGCAGGAAATTCCTGAAATTGAATATTCCGTGCCTTGTGAAGATATCTGGGTCAGGCTCACTGGCAAAACACGAGACTGGTTTAAACATAGGTGTATGCTATCGACCACCAGCTTTGGACAGTACAGTCAATGAAATGCTCCTTAAGAGGATTACGCAAGCTTGTAGAGGAGGAGGGACTATTATTATGGGAGACTTAAATTATCCTGGTATTGATTGGGAAATGGTGAAAGGACAGGGGGGGGGGAGGAAGAATTTCTAGATGTCATAAATGATAATTTTTTGGTGCAGTATGTTAATAAACCTACAAGAGAGAAGGCAATTTTAGATTTGCTGCTCTGTAATGACCCAGATAGAATTAGCAATGTTGAGGTACTGGAGCCACTTGGGACAAGTGATCACTCTACTATTAATTTTGAGGTTTCATGGGAAGTTAAAAGGTGTCTCCAAAACAAAAAATTTTTAATTTTAGGCGAGCAAACTTTGACAGGATGCGGTCATATCTAAGTGAAACAAAATGGGAGACACTCCTGGACTGTGAGTCTGTAAATGAGATGTGGGAAAGATTTAGGGGGGTTTTACTTGATTCACAATGTAAATTCATTCCAAAGGTGTCCAAAAGTAAGCTGAAAAAGCAGAATCCTCAGTGGATGACAGCAGCTATTCAGAGGAGTTTGAGGGAAAAGAGGAATCTTTATAAGATGTCCATAGAGGATAACAATGAGATTACTAAGGCCGAATTCTGTAAAATGCGGCTGTGGTCAAAAAAAAAAGAGCTGAGGAATGCTAGAAGACTGTATGAAAGACAAATTGCAGAGGGGGCAAAACTAACCCTAAGTGCTTTTTTCAGTACTGTAGCAGAAAAAGGAAGTCAAAGAGCAGGTTAAGTGCATAAAGAATAAAAATGGATCGCTGCTATATGATAATAAGGATATTGCGGACACCTTAAACGGTTACTTTGTTGAGAATTTTACCTTAGAGCGGGTCTTTATTCGGCCAGAGGGCTTGTCCAATGCTCAAGATTATTTAGCGGAAATTGAGGTTAGGGATAACGTCAGATTAGACAAGTTGCATCAACTAAAGGCAGATAAGGCGGCGGGTCCTGATGGCTTATATCCTAGAGTGCTCAGGGAAGTTAGTGAGATCATCTTTAAGCCGCTATCTGCCATCTTTAGACGGTCTTTAGAAACTGGAGAAATACCAAATGATTGGAAACAGGGCAATATAATACCAATATATAAAAAAGGGGACCGTACTGAGCCAGGTAATTACAGGCCAGTCAGTTTAACTTGCATTGCGTGCAAAATATTGGAATCTATCATAAAAGATGAGCTGGACTTATTTCTTGAACGTAACAATATCTTGAGGGATAGCCAACATGGTTTTCATAAAGGAAGGTCATGCCTGACAAACCTTCTGGAATTTTTTGAAGAGGCCACCAAGACTTATGACCAGAGCAGGGCTTATGACATCATATATTTGGATTTTCAGAAAGCATTTGACACAGTACCGCATAAGAGACTAATTTTTAAAATGAGCTCCATTGGAGTTACAGGAGCTATTCTGAAGTGGATTCATAACTGGTTGCAGGACAGAACACAAAGAGTGGTGGTCAGTGGTATATCATCTGAGCTAGGTAGGGTGGGGAGTGGCGCCCCCAGGATCGGTGTTGGGACCCCTGCTGTTCCTCATCTACATTAATGACCTTGATAGGAATATTGAGAGCAGATTAGTGAAATTTGCAGATGATACTAAATTGGGGGCTTGGCAAATAGTTTAGAGTCCACTAAAGTGATTCAGGATGATTTGGGTAGAATTCAGAATTGGGCAGAAATGTGGCAAATGAAATTTAATGTAGCGAAATGTAAAGTAGTACATGTAGGTAATAAAAAACATTAGACGGGATTACTTCATGGGAGGTTTTAAACTGGAATGTGCTCCACAAGAGAGATCTGGGAGTGATTGTTGACCAAACCTCACAGGCTCTAGCCATTGTGCCGTAGCTGTTAAAAAAAGCCAATCGGATGCTGGGATACATTGCCAAAAGTATTGAGTTCAAATCCAAGGAGGTGATGCTTCTTTTGTACAACACATTCGTCAGACCACATCTAGAGTATTGTGTACAGTTCTGGGGACCATACTTTAAGAAAGACATAGAGGCTTTAGAGAAAGTTCAGAGAAGAGCCACAAAGCTAATTCCGGTATTAAAGATGAAAGCTATGAGAAAAGGCTGAAGATCCTTAATCTCTTTAGTCTTAGGAAAAGGAGACTAAGGGGTGATTTGATTGAGGTCTTTAAATATGTTAAAGGGATTAACAAAGTGAATTATGTAGGATTCCTTCAACCAAGTGTTGTTAGCAGAACTCGGGGTCACAAATGGAAGCTGACTAAAGGTAAATTTAGCACTGATATTCGGAAATATTTCTTCACCCAAAGAGTAATTTCGGTGTGGAACAGCTTGCCTGACCATATTGTTGAGGCAGAGACCTTGGGAGTTTTCAAGAGCAGACTTGACTTAAAGCTAGATACCATTGAGTCATTGAGTATCTGAAGTGATATATTCACGATGGTACAAAGAAACTGGCGAGCCTAGTTGGGCTGAACGGCCTGTTCTCGCCATTCATGTTATGTTATGTTATGTACTGGCATAATTCATACTCTCCGCCCTCATCAAGATAACTTTATTCAGCTGGAAGGGTGACTTAAATCCAAGTGCACTCCATGAGCAAGAGTATGCCTAAGTAATAGTAATAACTGATAGTGAAACAGCTTAGAGCTTCATTCTCTTTGCCAAAGAGATGCCAACTGTCTCTTCTACCATAGGATTTGTAGTATATCTCATGAAGTTAATATTGCCACAAAATCCACCTCAATCTATCTATAGCAATACCTGGCACCCCGCTGTTTGATCCTTGCCTCTACTCTATTAGGACTACGGTAATCTGAGCCCTCCCTCTCCAGTCTGATGTCTGATGAGCCGACCACACAACTTGTTTCTCTACACCCTCCCCCTAAAATTGCAACATTGACCATTTTTCCCGCAGTCTGACACCATGCACTCTACTACTTTCAACTGCCAAGATTGCCATGCTTGCAAATGAACTTAAATACTATACCTCCGCATGCATACTCTGACAACTAAATGAAATGATAAACTTGTGACATTTGTTTCACATTACTTTCACCAATATCAAAACCCGTCCACTAAGCATATTGTACATTAGGAAACACTGGTACATCACGTAATCAAGAAAAGCTTTAGTTATGCCCATGATTTTACTATGATTTTAGTACGAGCCATGCCTTAAATTTAATAAGATTTTAATATTTTATCAAAAATGTTTACAGTGCATGGTTTTAAAATAAATGATCGAATTTACCTTCAAATCCTGAACTTTCATATGGCTTCTGCAGAGAGTTTGATGAGTTGTACAAGTCTCCTCCTTTGAATTTATCCCTTTGCAGAATAAACCCTCCTCCCTCCACACACACTTATATACAGCAGGTATCACTTCATATTAGTTCCCAGTGGCAACAAACATTCTGAGAATGATTCCTGTCACGCATGTTACTATAAAGGAGTCCAGTGTGAGGATACGCTCAGGAACCAGACGCGAGAACCAAGCAATGCAGTAGATGAGAGTTTATTAAGCGAGGGGGGAAACCCCCGCAGGGCAGAAGGCAAAAGATACAAAGTCCACAATCCAAAAATCACAATCCAGTAGGGCAGAATCAGAGTCGAAAACCAGGGCAGCAATAACAGTACTCGTGGTCGGGCAAAAACAGGTTCGGTACACAGGCACAGGTTTGTCAGAGAAGCAAAAGCCAAAATCCAGTGGGCGTAATCCAAACCGTGAACAGGGCAGCAAACACAAAACCCGTAGTCGGGCAAAAAGGGTTCGTAAACAGATGCAGACAATAGTACCAAAAAGCAGAGCCAAAAATCGTAAGTCGGGCGGTCCAGTCAGAAGAGTAACACTATGAGTACAAGGCGAAGACGATAGCAGTACAGGTAAACAAGAGAAACGTTCTGACGGGGAACTGCAGTGAGAAGACTGCTTAAATACACTCAAGGGAAGACACATGCTATGATTAGGATCAGGTGATGAGGATCAGACTAATTACGTGGGAGGAAACACAAGGGAGAACCTAACCACATGAAATTGGCAAAAGCCAAAACGCGGACAGGGATCACGAGACAACCTATTACAAAACATACAGCTCCGGTTAGGGAGTTCTAACGTGCACAGATAATGAGAAGCAGGACAGAGTGGAGCAGGCGCGGAGGATCCGCTGAATTGCAGCAAAGACTAAGTGAAGGCAAGAGGCGGAGACTAGAACAGGGCGAGTGCTGAGAGCTTGTTAATCAATTAGTAAGTGCAGCTATACAATCCCTAGTGCTCGTTAGTAAGTTAGTATTATACACAATGCTAGTCTGGGTTATTAACTTTAACAAAAACAACAAACTGTTAGTATTGGTTAGTAAAATAGAAAAGAGAGGCGAAGGAAGCAAACGAGATTGGAAGGAATGTTTGAAACCCAGAAACCATGAAATCACCTAAGCATGTGACACGCGGGACTGGGGAGAAGCTGTAACTTAACAAGAGACCAGACAGGGGAGACAAAGTGCAATGAAGGGCATGACAAAACATGGACCGGACTATAACAGAAAAATGGATAGGGAATGGCAAAAACGAAAACATGGCAAAATACAAAAACAAAACAGAACATGGCAAACCTAACAGAACTGATCATAAACATAACAGGGAAGACAGAAACAAAATAAACATGGCAGAATCATGACAGAGCAGAATCATAACATCCAGTGTGTTTTTTTATTTTTTAATTAATTAATTTAAATTTTTTTAAAGAAATAAATGCTTTCACAAACTTCTGGTGCATTTCTGTAGTAGGCAGTAGTGCAGGGCATTCCAAGAAATGAGTGTCACAGATTTCTTTTTCAGTAAATCAATTAAAAAGTGAAATAGTCATGTATTCTGTATTCATTAGACACAAAGTGTAAGATTTCAAGTCTGATGATTATGACTTATAGCTCATGAAAACCCCAAATTCAGGACTTAGGCCTAAATCATTAGAATATTACTACATTAGACCATCTTTAGCAAACCTGACTGTCTCTGTTCCATCTACAAGACACTGGTCTGTCACCCTGAGGCCATCCTTATGGTGCGGATAAGTGCCAAAAATCGAACTAATAAAGGCCGGCAGTGGCTCACGCCCACTTCGCAGCTGGCAAACAATCTAGCAACTGATAAGCCAGCATGTTGGGGAAATGAGAGGCTTATGTAGTTAATGAGAGGGCGGTGGTAAATGAGAAGTTGGCCAATAATTCGCCGAGGCTTGTAACTAATTGATTCGCTGCTGGCTTGGCTGGCCACCAGCATTCCTCCACTGGCCACTAGCATTCCTCGGTAGCAGCTCATTGAATTTGTAACTGAC
>JAFJMP010000155.1:0-35237 GCA_029692085.1 Gymnothorax javanicus | reverse complement strand
ATTGAATTTGTTCCTATCTCCGTAAGGAAGCGAGCTAGAGCTCTGAAACTGTGGCTATACGCACTTTCATGAAAACACGCTTCTTTGAGCTTTTAAGCTCAGAACTTGAATCTGTGCGTGTATCTAGCCTGGGAAGTCTTTCAGATCACTGTGCAAAGCATATATGGTATCTATTGCTCCATTGTGCATGTTTGGCCATTTGCAAGTGAATATGAGCTTCTGATGTTAAAATATGCACTTTTTTTAAAAATTTTTTTTTTTTTTTTCATTCTGCATGTCAAAACAATTCATTCTGTGTATAACTAAGTGGGAAAGTGACAAACATGAGTGAAATGTGACTATATGACTGAATGAGATTGAATTTGTTCCTATCTCCGTTAGGAAGCGAGCTAGAGCTCTGAAACTGTGGATATACGCACTTTCATGAAAACACGCTTCTTTGAGCTTTTAAGCTCAGAACTTGAATCTGTGCGTGTATCTAGCCTGGGAAGTCCTTCAGATCACTGTGCAATGCATATATGGCATCGATTGGTCCAATGTACATGTATGGCCATTTGCAAGTGAATATGAGCTTCTGAAGTGAAAATATGCACTTTTTTGAAAACTTGTTTTTTTTTTCATTCTGCATGTCAAAACATTTCATTCTGTGTATAACTAAGTGGGAAACTGACAAACATGAGTGAAATGTGACTATATGACTGAATGAGATTGAATTTGTTCCTATCTCCGAAAGGAAGCGAGCTAGAGCTCTGAAACTGTGGCTATACGCACTTTCATGAAAACACGCTTCTTTGAGCTTTTAAGCTCAGAACTTGAATCTGTGCGTGTATCTAGCCTGGGAAGTCTTTCAGATCACTGTGCAAAGCATATATGGTATCTATTGGTCCATTGTGCATGTTTGGCCATTTGCAAGTGAATATGAGCTTCTGATGTTAAAATATGCACTTTTTTTTTAAAAACTTGTTTTTTTTTTTCATTCTGCATGTCAAAACAATTTCATTCTGTGTATAACTAAGTGGAAAAGTGACAAACATGAGTGAAATGTGACTATATGACTGAATGAGAGTGAATTTGTTCCTATCTCCGTAAGGAAGCGAGCTAGAGCTCTGAAACTGTGGATATACGCACTTTCATGAAAACACGCTTCTTTGAGCTTTTAAGCTCAGAACTTGAATCTGTGCGTGTATCTAGCCTGGGAAGTCCTTCAGATCACTGTGCAAAGCATATATGGTATCTATTGCTCCAATGTACATGTATGGCCATTTGCAAGTGAATATGAGCTTCTGATGTTAAAATATGCACTTTTTTAAAAACTTTTTTTTTTTTCATTCTGCATGTCAAAACAATTCATTCTGTGTATAACTAAGTGGGAAAGTGACAAACATGAGTGAAATGTGACTATATGACTGAATGAGAGTGAATTTGTTCCTATCTCCGTAAGGAAGCGAGCTAGAGCTCTGAAACTGTGGATATACGCACTTTCATGAAAACACGCTTCTTTGAGCTTTTAAGCTCAGAACTTGAATCTGTGCATGTATCTTGCCTGGGAAGTCCTTCAGATCACTGTGCAATGCATATATGGCATCGATTGGTCCAATGTACATGTATGGCCATTTGCAAGTGAATATGAGCTTCTGAAGTGAAAATATGCACTTTTTTTAAAAAATTGTTTTTTTTTTTTCTGCTTGTCAAAACTTTTCATTCTGTGTATAATTCATACGGAATGTGACAAACTTGAGTGAAATGTGACTATATGACTGAATGAGATTGAATTTGTTCCTATCTCCGTAAGGAAGCGAGCTAGAGCTCTGAAACTGTGGCTAAACGCACTTTCATGAAAAACACGCTTTTTGAGCTTTTAAGCTCAGAACTTGAATCTGTGCGTGTATCTAGCCTGGGAAGTCTTTCAGATCACTGTGCAAAGCATATATGGTATCTATTGGTCCATTGTGCATGTTTGGCCATTTGCAAGTGAATATGAGCTTCTGATGTTAAAATATGCAATTTTTTTAAAAACTTATTTTTTTTTCATTCTGCATGTCAAAACAATTCATTCTGTGTATAACTAAGTGGGAAAAGTGACAAACATGAGTGAAATGTGACTATATGACTGAATGAGATTGAATTTGTTCCTATCTCCGTAAAGGAAGCGAGCTAGAGCTCTGAAACTGTGGCTATACGCACTTTCATGAAAAAAACACTTCTTTTTTGAGCTTTTAAGCTCAGAACTTGAATCTGTGCGTATATCTAGCCTGGGAAGTCCTTCAGATCACTGTGCAAAGCATATATGGCATCTATTGGTCCATTGTACATGTATGGCCATTTGCAAGTGAATATGAGCTTCTGATGTTAAAATATGCACTTTTTTAAAAAATGTTTTTTTTTTTTTTTCTTGTCAAAACTTTTCATTCTGTGTATAACTCAGAGGGAAAGTGACAAACATGAGTGAAATGTGACTATATGACTGAATGAGATTGAATTTGTTCCTATCTCCGTAAGGAAGCGAGCTAGAGCTCTGAAACTGTGGATATACGCACTTTCATGAAAACACGCTTCTTTGAGCTTTTAAGCTCAGAACTTGAATCTGTGCGTGTATCTAGCCTGGGAAGTCCTTCAGATCACTGTGCAATGCATATATGGCATCGATTGGTCCAATGTACATGTTTGGCCATTTGCAAGTGAATATGAGCTTCTGAAGTGAAAATATGCACTTTTTTAAAAAATGCTTTTTTTTTTTCATTCTGCATGTCAAAACATTTCATTCTGTGTATAATAAGTGGAAACTGACAAACATGAGTGAAATGTGACTATATGACTGAATGAGATTGAATTTGTTCCTATCTCCGTAAGGAAGCGAGCTAGAGCTCTGAAACTGTGGCTATACGCACTTTCATGAAAACACGCTTCTTTGAGCTTTTAAGCTCAGAACTTGAATCTGTGCGTGTATCTAGCCTGGGAAGTCCTTCAGATCACTGTGCAAAGCATATATGGTATCTATTGGTCCAATGTACATGTTTGGCCATTTGCAAGTGAATATGAGCTTCTGAAGTGAAAAAATATGCACTTTTTTAAAAACTTGTTTTTTTTTCATTCTGCATGTCAGAAGATTTTCATTCTGTGTATAACTAAGTGGGAAAGTGACAAACATGAGTGAAATGTGACTATATGACTGAATGAGATTGAATTTGTTCCTATCTCCGTAAGGAAGCGAGCTAGAGCTCTGAAACTGTGGATATACGCACTTTCATGAAAACACGCTTCTTTGAGCTTTTAAGCTCAGAACTTGAATCTGTGCGTGTATCTAGCCTGGGAAGTCCTTCAGATCACTGTGCAATGCATATATGGCATCGATTGGTCCAATGTACATGTATGGCCATTTGCAAGTGAATATGAGCTTCTGAAGTGAAAATATGCACTTTTTTAAAAACTTGTTTTTTTTTTCATTCTGCATGTCAAAACATTTCATTCTGTGTATTACTAAGAGGGAAACTGACAAACATGAGTGAAATGTGACTATATGACTGAATGAGATTGAATTTGTTCCTATCTCCGTAAGGAAGCGAGCTAGAGCTCTGAAACTGTGGCTATACGCACTTTCATGAAAACACGCTTCTTTGAGCTTTTAAGCTCAGAACTTGAATCTGTGCGTGTATCTAGCCTGGGAAGTCCTTCAGATCACTGTGCAATGCATATATGGCATCTATTGGTCCAATGTACATGTATGGCCATTTGCAAGTGAATATGAGCTTCTGAAGTGAAAATATGCACTTTTTTTAAAAATTTGTTTTTTTTTTTCATTCTGCATGTCAAAACTTTTCATTCTGTGTATAAAAGTGGGAAAGTGACAAACATGAGTGAAATGTGACTATATGACTGAATGAGAGTGAATTTGTTCCTATCTCCGTAAGGAAGCGAGCTAGAGCTCTGAAACTGTGGCTATACGCACTTTCATGAAAACACGCTTCTTTGAGCTTTTAAGCTCAGAACTTGAATCTGTGCGTGTATCTAGCCTGGGAAGTCCTTCAGATCACTGTGCAAAGCATATATGGTATCTATTGGTCCATTGTGCATGTTTGGCCATTTGCAAGTGAATATGAGCTTCTGAAGTGAAAATATGCACTTTTTTAAAAACTTGTTTTTTTTCATTCTGCATGTCAAAACATTTCATTCTGTGTATAACTAAGTGGGAAAGTGACAAACATGAGTGAAATGTGACTATATGACTGAATGAGATTGAATTTGTTCCTATCTCCGTAAGGAAGCGAGCTAGAGCTCTGAAACTGTGGATATACGCACTTTCATGAAAACACGCTTCTTTGAGCTTTTAAGCTCAGAACTTGAATCTGTGCGTGTATCTAGCCTGGGAAGTCCTTCAGATCACTGTGCAATGCATATATGGCATCGATTGGTCCAATGTACATGTATGGCCATTTGCAAGTGAATATGAGCTTCTGAAGTGAAAATATGCACTTTTTTAAAAACTTGTTTTTTTTTTCATTCTGCATGTCAAAACATTTCATTCTGTGTATAACTAAGTGGGAAACTGACAAACATGAGTGAAATGTGACTATATGACTGAATGAGATTGAATTTGTTCCTATCTCCGTAAGGAAGCGAGCTAGAGCTCTGAAACTGTGGCTATACGCACTTTCATGAAAACACGCTTCTTTGAGCTTTTAAGCTCAGAACTTGAATCTGTGCGTGTATCTAGCCTGGGAAGTCTTTCAGATCACTGTGCAAAGCATATATGGTATCTATTGGTCCATTGTGCATGTTTGGCCATTTGCAAGTGAATATGAGCTTCTGATGTTAAAATATGCACTTTTTTAAAACTTATTTTTTTTTTCATTCTGCATGTCAAAACAATTCATTCTGTGTATAACTAAGTGGGAAAGTGACAAACATGAGTGAAATGTGACTATATGACTGAATGAGATTGAATTTGTTCCTATCTCCGTAAGGAAGCGAGCTAGAGCTCTGAAACTGTGGATATACGCACTTTCATGAAAACACGCTTCTTTGAGCTTTTAAGCTCAGAACTTGAATCTGTGCGTGTATCTAGCCTGGGAAGTCCTTCAGATCACTGTGCAATGCATATATGGCATCGATTGGTCCAATGTACATGTATGGCCATTTGCAAGTGAATATGAGCTTCTGAAGTGAAAATATGCACTTTTTTTAAAAACTTGTTTTTTTTTTTCATTCTGCATGTCAAAACATTTCATTCTGTGTATAACTAAGTGGGAAAAGTGACAAACATGAGTGAAATGTGACTATATGACTGAATGAGATTGAATTTGTTCCTATCTCCGTAAGGAAGCGAGCTAGAGCTCTGAAACTGTGGCTATACGCACTTTCATGAAAACACGCTTCTTTGAGCTTTTAAGCTCAGAACTTGAATCTGTGCGTGTATCTAGCCTGGGAAGTCCTTTCAGATCACTGTGCAAAGCATATATGGTATCTATTGGTCCATTGTGCATGTTTGGCCATTTGCAAGTGAATATGAGCTTCTGATGTTAAAATATGCACTTTTTAAAAAAATTTTTTTTTTTCATTCTGCATGTCAAAACAATTCATTCTGTGTATAACTAAGTGGGAAAGTGACAAACATGAGTGAAATGTGACTATATGACTGAATGAGAGTGAATTTGTTCCTATCTCCGTAAGGAAGCGAGCTAGAGCTCTGAAACTGTGGATATACGCACTTTCATGAAAAAAACACGCTTCTTTGAGCTTTTAAGCTCAGAACTTGAATCTGTGCGTGTATCTAGCCTGGGAAGTCCTTCAGATCACTGTGCAATGCATATATGGCATCGATTGGTCCAATGTACATGTATGGCCATTTGCAAGTGAATATGAGCTTCTGAAGTGAAGATATGCACTTTTTAAAAAATTGCTTTTCTTTCGTTCTGCTTGTCAAAACTTTTCATTCTGTGTATAATTCATACGGAATGTGACAAACTTGAGTGAAATGTGACTATATGACTGAATGAGATTGAATTTGTTCCTATCTCCGTAAGGAAGCGAGCTAGAGCTCTGAAACTGTGGCTATACGCACTTTCATGAAAACACGCTTCTTTGAGCTTTTAAGCTCAGAACTTGAATCTGTGCGTGTATCTAGCCTGGGAAGTCTTTCAGATCACTGTGCAAAGCATATATGGTATCTATTGGTCCATTGTGCATGTTTGGCCATTTGCAAGTGAATATGAGCTTCTGATGTTAAAATATGCAATTTTTTTAAAAACTTGTTTTTTTTTTTCTGCATGTCAAAACAATTCATTCTGTGTATAACTAAGTGGGAAAGTGACAAACATGAGTGAAATGTGACTATATGACTGAATGAGATTGAATTTGTTCCTATCTCCGTAAGGAAGCGAGCTAGAGCTCTGAAACTGTGGCTATACGCACTTTCATGAAAACACGCTTCTTTGAGCTTTTAAGCTCAGAACTTGAATCTGTGCGTGTATCTAGCCTGGGAAGTCCTTTCAGATCACTGTGCAATGCATATATGGCATCAATTGGTCCAATGTACATGTTTGGCCATTTGCAAGTGAATATGAGCTTCTGAAGTTAAAATATGCACTTTTTTGAAAAACTTGTTTTTTTTTTTCATTCTGCATGTCAAAACAATTCATTCTGTGTATAACTAAGTGGGAAAGTGACAAACATGAGTGAAATGTGACTATATGACTGAATGAGAGTGAATTTGTTCATATCTCCGTAAGGAAGCGAGCTAGAGCTCTGAAACTGTGGCTATACGCACTTTCATGAAAACACACGCTCTTTTGAGCTTTTAAGCTCAGAACTTGAATCTGTGCATGTATCTAGCCTGGGAAGTCCTTCAGATCACTGTGCAAAGCATATATGGTATCTATTGGTCCATTGTGCATGTTTGGCCATTTGCAAGTGAATATGAGCTTCTGATGTTAAAATATGCACTTTTTTAAAAAAATTGTTTTTTTTTTTTCTGCATGTCAAAACAATTCATTCTGTGTATAACTAAGTGGGAAAGTGACAAACATGAGTGAAATGTGACTATATGACTGAATGAGATTGAATTTGTTCCTATCTCCGTAGGAAGCGAGCTAGAGAGCTCTGAAACTGTGGATATACGCAC
Organism: Gymnothorax javanicus; assembly: GCA_029692085.1. Classification (NCBI taxonomy): domain Eukaryota; kingdom Metazoa; phylum Chordata; class Actinopteri; order Anguilliformes; family Muraenidae; genus Gymnothorax; species Gymnothorax javanicus. The sequence goes on along the minus strand of JAFJMP010000155.1, from coordinate 28,120 downwards.
TTTCATGAAAACACGCTTCTTTGAGCTTTTTTAGCTCCAGAACTTGAATCTGTGCGTGTATCTAGCCTGGGAAGTCCTTCAGATCACTGTGCAATGCATATATGGCATCGATTGGTCCAATGTACATGTATGGCCATTTTGCAAGTGAATATGAGCTTCTGAAGTGAAAATATGCACTTTTTTAAAAATTGCTTTTTTTTTTTTCATTCTGCTTGTCAAAACTTTTCATTCTGTGTATAATTCATACGGAAAGTGACAAACATGAGTGAAATGTGACTATATGACTGAATGAGAGTGAATTTGTTCCTATCTCCGTAAGGAAGCGAGCTAGAGCTCTGAAACTGTGGCTATACGCACTTTCATGAAAACACGCTTCTTTGAGCTTTTAAGCTCAGAACTTGAATCTGTGCGTGTATCTAGCCTGGGAAGTCCTTCAGATCACTGTGCAAAGCATATATGGTATCTATTGCTCCAATGTGCATGTTTAGCCATTTGCAAGTGAATATGAGCTTCTGATGTTAAAATATGCACTTTTTTAAAAACTTATTTTTTTTTCATTCTGCATGTCAAAACAATTCATTCTGTGTATAACTAAGTGGGAAAGTGACAAACATGAGTGAAATGTGACTATATGACTGAATGAGATTGAATTTGTTCCTATCTCCGTAAGGAAGCGAGCTAGAGCTCTGAAACTGTGTATATACGCACTTTCATGAAAACACGCTTCTTTGAGCTTTTAAGCTCAGAACTTGAATCTGTGCGTGTATCTAGCCTGGGAAGTCCTTCAGATCACTGTGCAAAGCATATATGGTATCTATTGGTCCATTGTACATGTTTGGCCATTTGCAAGTGAATATGAGCTTCTGATGTTAAAATATGCACTTTTTTAAAAACTTGTTTTTTTTTTCATTCTGCATGTCAAAACAATTCATTCTGTGTATAACTAAGTGGGAAAGTGACAAACATGAGTGAAATGTGACTATATGACTGAATGAGATTGAATTTGTTCCTATCTCCGTTAGGAAGCGAGCTAGAGCTCTGAAACTGTGGATATACGCACTTTCATGAAAACACGCTTCTTTGAGCTTTTAAGCTCAGAACTTGAATCTGTGCGTGTATCTAGCCTGGGAAGTCCTTCAGATCACTGTGCAATGCATATATGGCATCGATTGGTCCAATGTACATGTATGGCCATTTGCAAGTGAATATGAGCTTCTGAAGTGAAAATATGCACTTTTTTTTAAAAATTGTTTTTTTTTCATTCTGCATGTCAAAACATTTCATTCTGTGTATAACTAAGTGGGAAAAACTGACAAACATGAGTGAAATGTGACTATATGAATGAATGAGATTGAATTTGTTCCTATCTCCGTAAGGAAGCGAGCTAGAGCTCTGAAACTGTGGCTATACGCACTTTCATGAAAAACACGCTTCTTTGAGCTTTTAAGCTCAGAACTTGAATCTGTGCGTGTATCTAGCCTGGGAAGTCCTTCAGATCACTGTGCAAAGCATATATGGTATCTATTGGTCCATTGTGCATGTTTGGCCATTTGCAAGTGAATATGAGCTTCTGATGTTAAAATATGCACTTTTTAAAACTTGTTTTTTTTTTTTCATTCTGCATGTCAAAACAATTCATTCTGTGTATAACTAAGTGGGAAAGTGACAAACATGAGTGAAATGTGACTATATGACTGAATGAGAGTGAATTTGTTCCTATCTCCGTTAGGAAGCGAGCTAGAGCTCTGAAACTGTGGATATACGCACTTTCATGAAAAACACGCTTCTTTTGAGCTTTTAAGCTCAGAACTTGAATCTGTGCATGTATCTAGCCTGGGAAGTCCTTCAGATCACTGTGCAAAGCATATATGGTATCTATTGGTCCATTGTACATGTTTGGCCATTTGCAAGTGAATATGAGCTTCTGATGTTAAAATATGCACTTTTTTTTAAAAAATTGTTTTTTTTTCATTCTGCATGTCAAAACAATTCATTCTGTGTATAACTAAGTGGGAAAGTGACAAACATGAGTGAAATGTGACTATATGACTGAATGAGATTGAATTTGTTCCTATCTCCGTAAGGAAGCGAGCTAGAGCTCTGAAACTGTGGATATACGCACTTTCATGAAAAAAACACGCTTCTTTGAGCTTTTAAGCTCAGAACTTGAATCTGTGCGTGTATCTAGCCTGGGAAGTCCTTCAGATCACTGTGCAATGCATATATGGCATCGATTGGTCCAATGTACATGTATGGCCATTTGCAAGTGAATATGAGCTTCTGAAGTGAAAATATGCACTTTTTAAAAAATTGTTTTTTTTTCATTCTGCTTGTCAAAACTTTTCATTCTGTGTATAATTCATACGGAAAGTGACAAACATGAGTGAAATGTGACTATATGACTGAATGAGAGTGAATTTGTTCCTATCTCCGTAAGGAAGCGAGCTAGAGCTCTGAAACTGTGGCTATACGCACTTTCATGAAACACGCTTCGTTGAGCTTTTAAGCTCAGAACTTGAATCTGTGCGTGTATCTAGCCTGGGAAGTCCTTCAGATCACTGTGCAAAGCATATATGGTATCTATTGGTCCATTGTACATGTATTGGCCATTTGCAAGTGAATATGAGCTTCTGATGTTAAAATATGCACTTTTTTGAAAACTTGTTTTTTTTTTTTTTTTTTCTGCATGTCAAAACATTTCATTCTGTGTATAACTAAGTGGGAAACTGACAAACATGAGTGAAATGTGACTATATGACTGAATGAGATTGAATTTGTTCCTATCTCCGTAAGGAAGCGAGCTAGAGCTCTGAAACTGTGGCTATACGCACTTTCATGAAAACACGCTTCTTTGAGCTTTTAAGCTCAGAACTTGAATCTGTGCGTGTATCTAGCCTGGGAAGTCTTTCAGATCACTGTGCAAAGCATATATGGTATCTATTGCTCCATTGTGCATGTTTGGCCATTTGCAAGTGAATATGAGCTTCTGATGTTAAAATATGCACTTTTTTAAAAACTAATTTTTTTTTCATTCTGCATGTCAAAACAATTCATTCTGTGTATAACTAAGTGGGAAAGTGACAAACATGAGTGAAATGTGACTATATGACTGAATGAGATTGAATTTGTTCCTATCTCCGTAAGGAAGCGAGCTAGAGCTCTGAAACTGTGGATATACGCACTTTCATGAAAACACGCTTCTTTGAGCTTTTAAGCTCAGAACTTGAATCTGTTCATGTATCTAGCCTGGGAAGTCCTTCAGATCACTGTGCAATGCATATATGGCATCGATTGGTCCAATGTACATGTATGGCCATTTGCAAGTGAATATGAGCTTCTGAAGTGAAGATATGCACTTTTTTTTAAAAAAATTGCTTTTTTTTTTCTTCTGCATGTCAAAACTTTTCATTCTGTGTATAATTCATACGGAATGTGACAAACATGAGTGAAATGTGACTATATGACTGAATGAGAGTGAATTTGTTCCTATCTCCGTAAGGAAGCGAGCTAGAGCTCTGAAACTGTGGCTATACGCACTTTCATGAAAACACGCTTCTTTGAGCTTTTAAGCTCAGAACTTGAATCTGTGCGTGTATCTAGCCTGGGAAGTCTTTCAGATCACTGTGCAAAGCATATATGGTATCTATTGGTCCATTGTGCATCTTTGGCCATTTGCAAGTGAATATGAGCTTCTGATGTTAAAATATGCACTTTTTTTTAAAAACTGTTTTTTTTTCATTCTGCGTGTCAAAACATTTCATTCTGTGTATAACTAAGTGGGGAAAGTGACAAACATGAGTGAAATGTGACTATATGACTGAATGAGATTGAATTTGTTCCTATCTCCGTAAGGAAGCGAGCTAGAGCTCTGAAACTGTGGCTATACGCACTTTCATGAAAACACGCTTCTTTGAGCTTTTAAGCTCAGAACTTGAATCTGTGCGTGTATCTAGCCTGGGAAGTCCTTCAGATCACTGTGCAATGCATATATGGCATCGATTGGTCCAATGTACATGTATGGCCATTTGCAAGTGAATATGAGCTTCTGAAGTGAAGATATGCACTTTTTTAAAAACTTGTTTTTTTTTCATTCTGCTTGTCAAAACTTTTCATTCTGTGTATAATTCATACGGAATGTGACAAACTTGAGTGAAATGTGACTATATGACTGAATGAGAGTGAATTTGTTCCTATCTCCGTAAGGAAGCGAGCTAGAGCTCTGAAACTGTGGCTATACGCACTTTCATGAAAACACGCTTCTTTGAGCTTTTAAGCTCAGAACTTGAATCTGTGCGTGTATCTAGCCTGGGAAGTCTTTCAGATCACTGTGCAAAGCATATATGGTATCTATTGGTCCATTGTACATGTTTGGCCATTTGCAAGTGAATATGAGCTTCTGATGTTAAAATATGCACTTTTTTAAAAACTTGTTTTTTTTTCATTCTGCATGTCAAAACAATTCATTCTGTGTATAACTAAGTGGGAAAGTGACAAACATGAGTGAAATGTGACTATATGACTGAATGAGATTGAATTTGTTCCTATCTCCGTAAGGAAGCGAGCTAGAGCTCTGAAACTGTGGCTATACGCACTTTCATGAAAACACGCTTCTTTGAGCTTTTAAGCTCAGAACTTGAATCTGTGCGTGTATCTAGCCTGGGAAGTCTTTCAGATCACTGTGCAAAGCATATATGGTATCTATTGGTCCAATGTACATGTATGGCCATTTGCAAGTGAATATGAGCTTCTGATGTTAAAATATGCACTTTTTTAAAAAAATTTTTTTTTTTCATTCTGCATGTCAAAACAATTTCATTCTGTGTATAACTAAGTGGGAAAGTGACAAACATGAGTGAAATGTGACTATATGACTGAATGAGATTGAATTTGTTCCTATCTCCGTAAGGAAGCGAGCTAGAGCTCTGAAACTGTGGATATACGCACTTTCATGAAAACACGCTTCTTTGAGCTTTTAAGCTCAGAACTTGAATCTGTGCGTGTATCTAGCCTGGGAAGTCCTTCAGATCACTGTGCAATGCATATATGGCATCGATTGGTCCAATGTACATGTATGGCCATTTGCAAGTGAATATGAGCTTCTGAAGTGAAGATATGCACTTTTTTTTAAAATTGCTTTTTTTCATTCTGCATGTCAAAACATTTCAGTCTGTGTATAACTAAGTGGGAAAGTGACAAACATGAGTGAAATGTGACTATATGACTGAATGAGAGTGAATTTGTTCCTATCTCCGTAAGGAAGCGAGCTAGAGCTCTGAAACTGTGGCTATACGCACTTTCATGAAAACACGCTTCTTTGAGCTTTTAAGCTCAGAACTTGAATCTGTGCGTGTATCTAGCCTGGGAAGTCTTTCAGATCACTGTACAAAGCATATATGGTATCTATTGGTCCATTGTGCATGTTTGGCCATTTGCAAGTGAATATGAGCTTCTGATGTTAAAATATGCACTTTTTTTAAAAACTTATTTTTTTTTTCATTCTGCATGTCAAAACATTTCATTCTGTGTATAACTCAGTGGGAAAGTGACAAACATGAGTGAAATGTGACTATATGACTGAATGAGATTGAATTTGTTCCTATCTCCGTAAGGAAGCGAGCTAGAGCTCTGAAACTGTGGATATACGCACTTTCATGAAAACACGCTTCTTTGAGCTTTTAAGCTCAGAACTTGAATCTGTTCATGTATCTAGCCTGGGAAGTCCTTCAGATCACTGTGCAATGCATATATGGCATCGATTGGTCCAATGTACATGTATGGCCATTTGCAAGTGAATATGAGCTTCTGAAGTGAAGATATGCACTTTTTTAAAAACTTGTTTTTTTTCATTCTGCTTGTCAAAACTTTTCATTCTGTGTATAATTCATACGGAAAGTGACAAACTTGAGTGAAATGTGACTATATGACTGAATGAGAGTGAATTTGTTCCTATCTCCGTAAGGAAGCGAGCTAGAGCTCTGAAACTGTGGCTATACGCACTTTCATGAAAACACGCTTCTTTGAGCTTTTAAGCTCAGAACTTGAATCTGTGCGTATATCTAGCCTGGGAAGTCTTTCAGATCACTGTGCAAAGCATATATGGTATCTATTGGTCCATTGTGCATGTTTGGCCATTTGCAAGTGAATATGAGCTTCTGATGTTAAAATATGCACTTTTTTAAAAACTTGTTTTTTTTTTCATTCTGCATGTCAAAACATTTCATTCTGTGTATAACTCAGTGGGAAAGTGACAAACATGAGTGAAATGTGACTATATGACTGAATGAGATTGAATTTGTTCCTATCTCCGTAAGGAAGCGAGCTAGAGCTCTGAAACTGTGGATATACGCACTTTCATGAAAAACACGCTTCTTTGAGCTTTTAAGCTCAGAACTTGAATCTGTGCGTATCTAGCCTGGGAAGTCCTTCAGATCACTGTGCAATGCATATATGGCATCGATTGGTCCAATGTACATGTATGGCCATTTGCAAGTGAATATGAGCTTCTGAAGTGAAGATATGCACTTTTTTAAAAATTGCTTTTTTTTTTCATTCTGCTTGTCAAAACTTTTCATTCTGTGTATAATTCATACGGAATGTGACAAACTTGAGTGAAATGTGACTATATGACTGAATGAGAGTGAATTTGTTCCTATCTCCGTAAGGAAGCGAGCTAGAGCTCTGAAACTGTGGCTATACGCACTTTCATGAAAAACACACGCTTCTTTGAGCTTTTAAGCTCAGAACTTGAATCTGTGCGTGTATCTAGCCTGGGAAGTCTTTCAGATCACTGTGCAAAGCATATATGGTATCTATTGGTCCATTGTGCATGTTTGGCCATTTGCAAGTGAATATGAGCTTCTGATGTTAAAATATGCACTTTTTTAAAAACTTGTTTTTTTTTTTTTCTGCATGTCAAAACAATTCATTCTGTGTATAACTAAGTGGGAAGTGACAAACATGAGTGAAATGTGACTATATGACTTAATGAGATTGAATTTGTTGCTATCTACGTAAGGAAGCGAGCTATAGCTCTGAAACTGTGGATATACGCACTTTCATGAAAACACGCTTCTTTGAGCTTTTTAGCTCAGAACTTGAATCTGTGCGTGTATCTAGCCTGGGAAGTCCTTCAGATCACTGTGCAATGCATATATGGCATCGATTGGTCCAATGTACATGTATGGCCATTTGCAAGTGAATATGAGCTTCTGAAGTGAAAATATGCACTTTTTTAAAAAACTTGTTTTTTTTTCATTCTGCATGTCAAAACATTTTCATTCTGTGTATAACTCAGTGGGAAAGTGACAAACATGAGTGAAATGTGACTATATGACTGAATGAGATTGAATTTGTTCCTATCTCCGTAAGGAAGCGAGCTAGAGCTCTGAAACTGTGGCTATACGCACTTTCATGAAAAACACGCTTCTTTGAGCTTTTAAGCTCAGAACTTGAATCTGTGCGTGTATCTAGCCTGGGAAGTCCTTCAGATCACTGTGCAATGCATATATGGCATCTATTGGTCCAATGTGCATGTTTGGCCATTTGCAAGTGAATATGAGCTTCTGAAGTGAAAATATGCACTTTTTAAAAACTTGTTTTTTTTTTCATTCTGCATGTCAAAACAATTCATTCTGTGTATAACTCATGGGAAAAGTGACAAACATGAGTGAAATGTGACTATATGACTGAATGAGATTGAATTTTTTTCCTATCTCCGTAAGGAAGCGAGCTAGAGCTCTGAAACTGTGGCTATACGCACTATCATGAAAACACGCTTTTTGAGCTTTTAAGCTCAGAACTTGAATCTGTGCGTGTATCTTGCCTGGGAAGTCTTTCAGATCACTGTGCAAAGCATATATGGTATCTATTGGTCCAATGTACATGTTTGGCCATTTGCAAGTGAATATGAGCTTCTGATGTTAAAATATGCACTTTTTTAAAAAATTGTTTTTTTTTTCATTCTGCATGTCAAAACAATTCATTCTGTGTATAACTAAGTGGGAAAGTGACAAACATGAGTGAAATGTGACTATATGACTGAATGAGAGTGAATTTGTTCCTATCTCCGTAAGGAAGCGAGCTAGAGCTCTGAAACTGTGGCTATATCGCACTTTCATGAAAAAACACGCTTCTTTTGAGCTTTTAAGCTAAGAACTTGAATCTGTGCGTGTATCTAGCCTGGGAAGTCCTTCAGATCACTGTGCAATGCATATATGGCATCGATTGGTCCAATGTACATGTATGGCCATTTGCAAGTGAATATGAGCTTCTGATGTTAAAATATGCACTTTTTAAAAAACTTGTTTTTATTTTATTCTGCATGTCAAAACATTTCATTCTGTGTATAACTAAGGGGGAAAGACAAACATGAGTGAAATGTGACTATATGACTGAATGAGATTGAATTTGTTCCTATCTCCGTAAGGAAGCGAGCTAGAGCTCTGAAACTGTGGATATACGCACTTTCATGAAAACACGCTTCTTTGAGCTTTTAAGCTCAGAACTTGAATCTGTGCGTGTATCTAGCCTGGGAAGTCCTTCAGATCACTGTGCAATGCATATATGGTATCGATTGGTCCAATTGTGCATGTTTGGCCATTTGCAAGTGAATATGAGCTTCTGATGTTAAAATATGCACTTTTTAAAAAATTTTTTTTTTTTTTTTCATGTCAAAACAATTCATTCTGTGTATAACTAAGTGGGAAAGTGACAAACATGAGTGAAATGTGACTATATGACTGAATGAGATTGAATTTGTTCCTATCTCCGTAAGGAAGCGAGCTAGAGCTCTGAAACTGTGGATATACGCACTTTCATGAAAACACGCTTCTTTGAGCTTTTAAGCTCAGAACTTGAATCTGTGCGTGTATCTAGCCTGGGAAGTCCTTCAGATCACTGTGCAATGCATATATGGCATCGATTGGTCCAATGTACATGTATGGCCATTTGCAAGTGAATATGAGCTTCTGAAGTGAAAATATGCACTTTTTTAAAAAATTGTTTTTTTTTCATCTGCATGTCAAAACAATTTCATTCTGTGTATAACTAAGTGGGAAAGTGACAAACATGAGTGAAATGTGACTATATGACTGAATGAGAGTGAATTTGTTCCTATCTCCGTAAGGAAGCGAGCTAGAGCTCTGAAACTGTGGCTATACGCACTTTCATGAAAACACGCTTCTTTTTGAGCTTTTAAGCTCAGAACTTGAATCTGTGCGTGTATCTAGCCTGGGAAGTCCTTCAGATCACTGTGCAAAGCATATATGGTATCTATTGGTCCATTGTACATGTTTGGCCATTTGCAAGTGAATATGAGCTTCTGATGTTAAAATATGCACTTTTTTAAAAACTTGTTTTTTTTTTTTTTTTATTCTGCATGTCAAAACATTTCATTCTGTGTATAACTTAGTGGGAAAGTGACAAACATGAGTGAAATGTGACTATATGACTGAATGAGATTGAATTTGTTCCTATCTCTCCGTAAGGAAAGCGAGCTAGAGCTCTGAAACTGTGGATATACGCACTTTCATGAAAACACGCTTCTTTGAGCTTTTAAGCTCAGAACTTGAATCTGTTCATGTATCTAGCCTGGGAAGTCCTTCAGATCACTGTGCAATGCATATATGGCATCGATTGGTCCAATGTACATGTATGGCCATTTGCAAGTGAATATGAGCTTCTGAAGTGAAGATATGCACTTTTTTAAAAAATTGCTTTTTTTTCGTTCTGCTTGTCAAAACTTTTCATTCTGTGTATAATTCAATACGAATGTGACAAACTTGAGTGAAATGTGACTATATGACTGAATGAGAGTGAATTTGTTCCTATCTCCGTAAGGAAGCGAGCTAGAGCTCTGAAACTGTGGCTATACGCACTTTCATGAAAACACGCTTCTTTGAGCTTTTAAGCTCAGAACTTGAATCTGTGCGTGTATCTAGCCTGGGAAGTCTTTCAGATCACTGTGCAAAGCATATATGGTATCTATTGGTCCATTGTGCATGTTTGGCCATTTGCAAGTGAATATGAGCTTCTGATGTTAAAATATGCACTTTTTAAAAACTTGTTTTTTTTTTTTCATTCTGCATGTCAAAACAATTCATTCTGTGTATAACTAAGTGGGAAAGTGACAAACATGAGTGAAATGTGACTATATGACTGAATGAGATTGAATTTGTTCCTATCTCCGTAAGGAAAGCGAGCTAGAGCTCTGAAACTGTGGATATACGCACTTTCAGAAAAACACGCTTCTTTGAGCTTTTAAGCTCAGAACTTGAATCTGTGCGTGTATCTAGCCTGGGAAGTCCTTCAGATCACTGTGCAATGCATATATGGCATCGATTGGTCCAATGTACATGTATGGCCATTTGCAAGTGAATATGAGCTCCTGAAGTGAAGATATGCACTTTTTTTTAAAAATTGCTTTTTTTTTTCATTCTGCTTGTCAAAACTTTTCATTCTGTGTATAATTCATACGAAATGACAAACTTGAGTGAAATGTGACTATATGACTGAATGAGAGTGAATTTGTTCCTATCTCCGTAAGGAAGCGAGCTAGAGCTCTGAAACTGTGGCTATACGCACTTTCATGAAAAAACGCTTCTTTGAGCTTTTAAGCTCAGAACTTGAATCTGTGCGTGTATCTAGCCTGGGAAGTCTTTCAGATCACTGTGCAAAGCATATATGGTATCTATTGGTCCATTGTGCATGTTTGGCCATTTGCAAGTGAATATGAGCTTCTGATGTTAAAATATGCACTTTTTTTTAAAAATTTGTTTTTTTTTCATTCTGCATGTCAAAACAATTCATTCTGTGTATATAACTAAGTGGGAAAGTGACAAACATGAGTGAAATGTGACTATATGACTGAATGAGATTGAATTTGTTCCTATCTCCGTAAGGAAGCGAGCTAGAGCTCTGAAACTGTGGATATACGCACTTTCATGAAAACACGCTTCTTTGAGCTTTTAAGCTCAGAACTTGAATCTGTGCGTGTATCTAGCCTGGGAAGTCCTTCAGATCACTGTGCAATGCATATATGGCATCGATTGGTCCAATGTACATGTATGGCCATTTGCAAGTGAATATGAGCTTCTGAAGTTAAAATATGCACTTTTTTAAAAACTTTTTTTTTTTTCATTCTGCATGTCAAAACATTTCATTCTGTGTATAACTCAGTGGAAAAGTGACAAACATGAGTGAAATGTGACTATATGACTGAATGAGATTGAATTTGTTCCTATCTCCGTAAGGAAGCGAGCTAGAGCTCTGAAACTGTGGATATACGCACTTTCATGAAAACACGCTTCTTTGAGCTTTTAAGCTCAGAACTTGAATCTGTGCGTGTATCTAGCCTGGGAAGTCCTTCAGATCACTGTGCAATGCATATATGGCATCGATTGGTCCAATGTACATGTATGGCCATTTGCAAGTGAATATGAGCTTCTGAAGTGAAGATATGCACTTTTTTTAAAAATTGCTTTTTTTTCGTTCTGCTTGTCAAAACTTTTCATTCTGTGTATAATTCATACGGAATGTGACAAACATGAGTGAAATGTGACTATATGACTGAATGAGAGTGAATTTGTTCCTATCTCCGTAAGGAAGCGAGCTAGAGCTCTGAAACTGTGGCTATACGCACTTTCATGAAAACACGCTTCTTTGAGCTTTTAAGCTCAGAACTTGAATCTGTGCGTGTATCTAGCCTGGGAAGTCTTTCAGATCACTGTGCAAAGCATATATGGTATCTATTGGTCCATTGTACATGTTTGGCCATTTGCAAGTGAATATGAGCTTCTGATGTTAAAATATGCACTTTTTTTTTAAAAACTTGTTTTTTTTTTTCATTCTGCATGTCAAAACAATTCATTCTGTGTATAACTAAGTGGGAAAGTGACAAACATGAGTGAAATGTGACTATATGACTGAATGAGATTGAATTTGTTCCTATCTCCGTAGGAAAAGCGAGCTAGAGCTCTGAAACTGTGGATATACGCACTTTCATGAAAAACACGCTTCTTTGAGCTTTTAAGCTCAGAACTTGAATCTGTGCGTGTATCTAGCCTGGGAAGTCTTTCAGATCACTGTGCAAAGCATATATGGTATCTATTGGTCCATTGTACATGTTTGGCCATTTGCAAGTGAATATGAGCTTCTGATGTTAAAATATGCACTTTTTTTAAAAACTTGTTTTTTTTTCATTCTGCATGTCAAAACAATTCATTCTGTGTATAACTAAGTGGGAAAGTGACAAACATGAGTGAAATGTGACTATATGACTGAAATGAGATTGAATTTGTTCCTATCTCCGTAAGGAAGCGAGCTAGAGCTCTGAAACTGTGGATATACGCACTTTCATGAAAAACACGCTTCTTTGAGCTTTTAAGCTCAGAACTTGAATCTGTGCGTGTATCTAGCCTGGGAAGTCCTTCAGATCACTGTGCAATGCATATATGGCATCTATTGGTCCAATGTGCATGTTTGGCCATTTGCAAGTGAATATGAGCTTCTGAAGTGAAAATATGCACTTTTTTAAAAAAATTGTTTTTTTTCATTCTGCATGTCAAAACTTTTCATTCTGTGTATAATTCATAACGGAAAGTGACAAACATGAGTGAAATGTGACTATATGACTGAATGAGAGTGAATTTGTTCCTATCTCCGTAAGGAAGCGAGCTAGAGCTCTGAAACTGTGGCTATACGCACTTTCATGAAAAACACGCTTCTTTTTGAGCTTTTAAGCTCAGAACTTGAATCTGTGCGTGTATCTAGCCTGGGAAGTCTTTCAGATCACTGTGCAAAGCATATATGGTATCTATTGGTCCATTGTACATGTTTGGCCATTTGCAAGTGAATATGAGCTTCTGATGTTAAAATATGCACTTTTTAAAAACTGTTTTTTTTTTTCATTCTGCATGTCAAAACATTTCATTCTGTGTATAACTTAGTGGGAAAGTGACAAACATGAGTGAAATGTGACTATATGACTGAATGAGATTGAATTTGTTCCTATCTCCGTTAGGGAAGCGAGCTAGAGCTCTGAAACTGTGGCTATACGCACTTTCATGAAAACACGCTCTTTTGAGCTTTTAAGCTCAGAACTTGAATCTGTGCGTGTATCTAGCCTGGGAAGTCCTTCAGATCACTGTGCAATGCATATATGGCATCGATTGGTCCAATGTACATGTATGGCCATTTGCAAGTGAATATGAGCTTCTGAAGTGAAGATATGCACTTTTTTAAAAAATTGCTTTTTTTTCATTCTGCTTGTCAAAACTTTTTCATTCTGTGTATAATTCATACGGAAAAAGTGACAAACTTGAGTGAAATGTGACTATATGACTGAATGAGAGTGAATTTGTTCCTATCTCCGTAAGGAAAACGAGCTAGAGCTCTGAAACTGTGGCTATACGCACTTCATGAAAACACGCTTCTTTGAGCTTTTAAGCTCAGAACTTGAATCTGTGCGTGTATCTAGCCTGGGAAGTCTTTTCAGATCACTGTGCAAAGCATATATGGTATCTATTGGTCCATTGTGCATGTTTGGCCATTTGCAAGTGAATATGAGCTTCTGATGTTAAAATATGCACTTTTTTAAAAAATTGTTTTTTTTTTTTTTCATTCTGCATGTCAAAACAATTCATTCTGTGTATAACTAAGTGGGAAAGTGACAAACATGAGTGAAATGTGACTATATGACTGAATGAGATTGAATTTGTTCCTATCTCCGTAAGGAAGCGAGCTAGAGCTCTGAAACTGTGGATATACGCACTTTCATGAAAACACGCTTCTTTGAGCTTTTAAGCTCAGAACTTGAATCTGTGCATGTATCTAGCCTGGGAAGTCCTTCAGATCACTGTGCAAAGCATATATGGTATCTATTGCTCCATTGTGCATCTTTGGCCATTTGCAAGTGAATATGAGCTTCTGATGTTAAAATATGCACTTTTTTTTAAAATTGTTTTTTTTTTTTTTCATTCTGCATGTCAAAACAATTCATTCTGTGTATAACTAAGTGGGAAAGTGACAAACATGAGTGAAATGTGACTATATGACTGAATGAGATTGAATTTGTTCCTATCTCCGTAAGGAAGCGAGCTAGAGCTCTGAAACTGTGGATATACGCACTTTCATGAAAACACGCTTCTTTGAGCTTTTAAGCTCAGAACTTGAATCTGTGCGTATATCTAGCCTGGGAAGTCCTTCAGATCACTGTGCAATGCATATATGGCATCGATTGGTCCAATGTACATGTATGGCCATTTGCAAGTGAATATGAGCTTCTGAAGTGAAGATATGCACTTTTTTAAAAATTGCTTTTTTTTCGTTCTGCTTGTCAAAACTTTTCATTCTGTGTATAATTCATACGGAATGTGACAAACTTGAGTGAAATGTGACTATATGACTGAATGAGAGTGAATTTGTTCCTATCTCCGTAAGGAAGCGAGCTAGAGCTCTGAAACTGTGGCTATATCACACTTTCATGAAAACACGCTTCTTTGAGCTTTTAAGCTCAGAACTTGAATCTGTGCGTGTATCTAGCCTGGGAAGTCTTTCAGATCACTGTGCAAAGCATATATGGTATCTATTGGTCCATTGTGCATGTTTGGCCATTTGCAAGTGAATATGAGCTTCTGATGTTAAAATATGCACTTTTTTAAAAACTTGTTTTTTTTTTCATTCTGCATGTCAAAACATTTCATTCTGTGTATAACTCAGTGGGAAAGTGACAAACATGAGTGAAATGTGACTATATGACTGAATGAGATTGAATTTGTTCCTATCTCCGTAAGGAAGCGAGCTAGAGCTCTGAAACTGTGGATATACGCACTTTCATGAAAACACGCTTCGTTGAGCTTTTAAGCTCAGAACTTGAATCTGTGCGTGTATCTAGCCTGGGAAGTCCTTCAGATCACTGTGCAATGCATATATGGCATCGATTGGTCCAATGTACATGTATGGCCATTTGCAAGTGAATATGAGCTTCTGAAGTGAAATATGCACTTTTTTAAAAAATTGCTTTTTTTTCATTCTGCATGTCAAAACTTTTCATTCTGTGTATAATTCATACGGAAACTGACAAACATGAGTGAAATGTGACTATATGACTGAATGAGATTGAATTTGTTCCTATCTCCGTAAGGAAGCGAGCTAGAGCTCTGAAACTGTGGCTATACGCACTTTCATGAAAACACGCTTCTTTGAGCTTTTAAGCTCAGAACTTGAATCTGTGCGTGTATCTAGCCTGGGAAGTCTTTCAGATCACTTTGCAAACCATCTATGGTATCTATTGGTCCATTGTACATGTTTGGCCATTTGCAAGTGAATATGAGCTTCTGATGTTAAAATATGCACTTTTTTTAAAAAACTTTTGTTTTTTTCATTCTGCATGTCAAAACATTTCATTCTGTGTATAACTAAGTGGGAAACTGACAAACATGAGTGAAATGTGACTATATGACTGAATGAGATTGAATTTGTTCCTATCTCCGTAAGGAAGCGAGCTAGAGCTCTGAAACTGTGGCTATACGCACTTTCATGAAAACACGCTTCTTTGAGCTTTTTAGCTCAGAACTTGAATCTGTGCGTGTATCTAGCCTGGGAAGTCCTTCAGATCACTGTGCAAAGCATATATGGTATCTATTGGTCCATTGTGCATGTTTGGCCATTTGCAAGTGAATATGAGCTTCTGATGTTAAAATATGCACTTTTTTAAAAATTTGTTTTTTTTTCATTCTGCATGTCAAAACATTTCATTCTGTGTATAACTAAGGGGAAAAGTGACAAACATGAGTGAAATGTGACTATATGACTGAATGAGATTGAATTTGTTCCTATCTCCGTAAGGAAGCGAAAAGAGAGCTCTGAAACTGTGGATATCATTCACTTTCATGAAAAAACACGCTTCTTTGAGCTTTTAAGCTCAGAACTTGAATCTGTGCGTGTATCTAGCCTGGGAAGTCCTTCAGATCACTGTGCAATGCATATATGGCATCGATTGGTCCAATGTACATGTTTGGCCATTTGCAAGTGAATATGAGCTTCTGAAGTGAAAATATGCACTTTTTTTAAAAAACTTGTTTTTTTTTCATTCTGCATGTCAAAACATTTCATTCTGTGTATAACTAAGTGGGAAAAGTGACAAACATGAGTGAAATGTGACTATATGACTGAATGAGATTGAATTTGTTCCTATCTCCGTAAGGAAGCGAGCTAGAGCTCTGAAACTGTGGCTATACGCACTTTCATGAAAACACGCTTCTTTGAGCTTTTAAGCTCAGAACTTGAATCTGTGCGTGTATCTAGCCTGGGAAGTCTTTCAGATCACTGTACAAAGCATATATGGTATCTATTGGTCCATTGTGCATGTTGGCCATTTGCAAGTGAATATGAGCTTCTGATGTTAAAATATGCACTTTTTTTAAAAACTTGTTTTTTTTTTTCATTCTGCATGTCAAAACATTTCATTCTGTGTATAACTAAGTGGGAAAGTGACAAACATGAGTGAAATGTGACTATATGACTGAATGAGAGTGAATTTGTTCCTATCTCCGTAAGGAAGCGAGCTAGAGCTCTGAAACTGTGGATATACGCACTTTCATGAAAACACGCTTCTTTGAGCTTTTAAGCTCAGAACTTGAATCTGTGCGTGTATCTAGCCTGGGAAGTCCTTCAGATCACTGTGCAATGCATATATGGCATCGATTGGTCCAATGTACATGTATGGCCATTTGCAAGTGAATATGAGCTTCTGAAGTGAAGATATGCACTTTTTTTAAAAAATTGCTTTTTTTTCGTTCTGCTTGTCAAAACTTTTCATTCTGTGTATAATTCATAAGGAATGTGACAAACTTGAGTGAAATGTGACTATATGACTGAATGAGAGTGAATTTGTTCCTATCTCCGTAAGGAAGCGAGCTAGAGCTCTGAAACTGTGGCTATACGCACTTTCATGAAAACACGCTTTTTTGAGCTTTTAAGCTCAGAACTTGAATCTGTGCGTGTATCTAGCCTGGGAAGTCTTTCAGATCACTGTGCAAAGCATATATGGTATCTATTGGTCCATTGTGCATGTATTGGCCATTTGCAAGTGAATATGAGCTTCTGATGTTAAAATATGCACTTTTTAAAAAAACTTGTTTTTTTTTTTCATTCTGCATGTCAAAACATTTCATTCTGTGTATAACTCAGTGGGAAAGTGACAAACATGAGTGAAATGTGACTATATGACTGAATGAGATTGAATTTGTTCCTATCTCCGTAAGGAAGCGAGCTAGAGCTCTGAAACTGTGGATATACGCACTTTCATGAAAACACGCTTCTTTGAGCTTTTAAGCTCAGAACTTGAATCTGTGCGTGTATCTAGCCTGGGAAGTCCTTCAGATCACTGTGCAATGCATATATGGCATCGATTGGTCCAATGTACATGTATGGCCATTTGCAAGTGAATATGAGCTTCTGAAGTGAAGATATGCACTTTTTTAAAAAATTGCTTTTTTTTCGTTCTGCTTGTCAAAACTTTTCATTCTGTGTATAATTCATACGGAATGTGACAAACTTGAGTGAAATGTGACTATATGACTGAATGAGAGTGAATTTGTTCCTATCTCCGTAAGGAAGCGAGCTAGAGCTCTGAAACTGTGGCTATACGCACTTTCATGAAAACACGCTTCTTTGAGCTTTTAAGCTCAGAACTTGAATCTGTGCGTGTATCTAGCCTGGGAAGTCTTTCAGATCACTGTGCAAAGCATATATGGTATCTATTGGTCCATTGTGCATGTTTGGCCATTTGCAAGTGAATATGAGCTTCTGATGTTAAAATATGCACTTTTTTAAAAACTTATTTTTTTTTCATTCTGCATGTCAAAACAATTCATTCTGTGTATAACTAAGTGGGAAAAGTGACAAACATGAGTGAAATGTGACTATATGACTGAATGAGATTGAATTTGTTCCTATCTCCGTAAGGAAGCGAGCTAGAGCTCTGAAACTGTGGATATACGCACTTTCATGAAAAACACGCTTCTTTGAGCTTTTTAAGCTCAGAACTTGAATCTGTGCGTGTATCTAGCCTGGGAAGTCCTTCAGATCACTGTGCAATGCATATATGGCATCGATTGGTCCAATGTACATGTATGGCCATTTGCAAGTGAATATGAGCTTCTGAAGTGAAAATATGCACTTTTTTAAAAACTTGTTTTTTTTTTTTTTTTCTGCATGTCAAAACATTTCATTCTGTGTATAACTAAGTGGGAAACTGACAAACATGAGTGAAATGTGACTATATGACTGAATGAGATTGAATTTGTTCCTATCTCCGTAAGGAAGCGAGCTAGAGCTCTGAAACTGTGGCTATACGCACTTTCATGAAAACACGCTTCTTTGAGCTTTTAAGCTCAGAACTTGAATCTGTGCGTGTATCTAGCCTGGGAAGTCTTTCAGATCACTTTTCAAAGCATATATGGTATCTATTGCTCCATTGTGCATGTTTGGCCATTTGCAAGTGAATATGAGCTTCTGATGTTAAAATATGCACTTTTTTAAAAACTTATTTTTTTTTCATTCTGCATGTCAAAACAATTCATTCTGTGTATAACTAAGTGGGAAAGTGACAAACATGAGTGAAATGTGACTATATGACTGAATGAGAGTGAATTTGTTCTTATCTCCGTTAGGAAGCGAGCTAGAGCTCTGAAACTGTGGATATACGCACTTTCATGAAAAACACGCTTCTTTGAGCTTTTAAGCTCAGAACTTGAATCTGTTCATGTATCTAGCCTGGAAGTCCTTCAGATCACTGTGCAATGCATATATGGCATCGATTGGTCCAATGTACATGTATGGCCATTTGCAAGTGAATATGAGCTTCTGAAGTGAAGATATGCACTTTTTTAAAAAATTGCTTTTTTTCGTTCTGCTTGTCAAAACTTTTCATTCTGTGTATAATTCATACGGAATGTGACAAACTTGAGTGAAATGTGACTATATGACTGAATGAGAGTGAATTTGTTCCTATCTCCGTAAGGAAGCGAGCTAGAGCTCTGAAACTGTGGCTATACGCACTTTCATGAAAACACGCTTCTTTGAGCTTTTAAGCTCAGAACTTGAATCTGTGCGTGTATCTAGCCTGGGAAGTCTTTCAGATCACTGTGCAAAGCATATATGGTATCTATTGGTCCAATGTACATGTATGGCCATTTGCAAGTGAATATGAGCTCCTGAAGTGAAATATGCACTTTTAAAAAACTTGAGCAAAACATTTCATTCTGTGTATAACTCATACTGAAAGTGAAAACATGATGTGACACTATTCCAGCAGAAGCAAAGCTCTATGTGGTTTTTTTCATGAAAACACGCTTCTTTGAGCTTTTAAGCTCATTCTAGCCTGGGAAAGATCATTGTGCAAAGCATATATGGTATCTTTCCATTGTGCATGGCCATTTGCAAGTGAATATGAGCTTCTGAAGTGAAAATATGCACTTTTTTAAAAACTTGTTTTTTTTTCATTCTGCATGTCAAAACATTTCATTCTGTGTATAACTCAGTGGGAAAGTGGCAAACATGAGTGAAATGTGACTATATGACTGAATGAGATTGAATTTGTTCCTATCTCCGTAAGGAAGCGAGCTAGAGCTCTGAAACTGTGGATATACGCACTTTCATGAAAACACGCTTCTTGAGCTTTTAAGCTCAGAACTTGAATCTGTGCGTGTATCTAGCCTGGGAAGTCCTTCAGATCACTGTGCAATGCATATATGGCATCGATTGGTCCAATGTACATGTATGGCCATTTGCAAGTGAATATGAGCTCCTGAAGTGAAGATATGCACTTTTTTAAAAAATTGCTTTTTTTTCGTTCTGCTTGTCAAAACTTTTCATTCTGTGTATAATTCATACGGAATGTGACAAACTTGAGTGAAATGTGACTATATGACTGAATGAGAGTGAATTTGTTCCTATCTCCGTAAGGAAGCGAGCTAGAGCTCTGAAACTGTGGCTATACGCACTTTCATGAAAAAAAACGCTTTTTGAGCTTTTAAGCTCAGAACTTGAATCTGTGCGTGTATCTAGCCTGGGAAGTCTTTCAGATCACTGTGCAAAGCATATATGGTATCTATTGCTCCATTGTGCATGTTTGGCCATTTGCAAGTGAATATGAGCTTCTGATGTTAAAATATGCACTTTTTTTAAAAACTAATTTTTTTTTCATTCTGCATGTCAAAACAATTCATTCTGTGTATAACTAAGTGGGAAAGTGACAAACATGAGTGAAATGTGACTATATGACTGAATGAGATTGAATTTGTTCCTATCTCCGTAAGGAAGCGAGCTAGAGCTCTGAAACTGTGGATATACGCACTTTCATGAAAAACACTTCTTTGAGCTTTTAAGCTCAGAACTTGAATCTGTGCGTGTATCTAGCCTGGGAAGTCCTTCAGATCACTGTGCAATGCATATATGGCATCGATTGGTCCAATGTACATGTATGGCCATTTGCAAGTGAATATGAGCTTCTGATGTTAAAATATGCACTTTTTAAAAATTGCTTTTTTTTTCATTCTGCATGTCAAAACATTTCATTCTGTGTATAACTATACGGAAAGTGACAAACATGAGTGAAATGTGACTAAATGACTGAATGAGATTGAATTTGTTCCTTTCTCCGTAAGGAAGCGAGCTAGAGCTCTGAAACTGTGGATATACGCACTTTCATGAAAACACGCTTCTTTGAGCTTTTAAGCTCAGAACTTGAATCTGTGCGTGTATCTAGCCTGGGAAGTCCTTCAGATCACTGTGCAATGCATATATGGCATCGATTGGTCCAATGTACATGTATGGCCATTTGCAAGTGAATATGAGCTTCTGTTGTTAAAATATGCACTTTTTAAAAAACTTGTTTTTATTTAATTCTGCATGTCAAAACATTTCATTCTGTGTACAACTCACTTGGAAAGTGGCAAACATGAGTGAAATGTGACTATATGACTGAATGAGATTGAATTTGTTCCTATCTCCGTAAGGAAGCGAGCTAGAGCTCTGAAACTGTGAATATACGCACTTTCATGAAAAACACGCTTCTTTGAGCTTTTAAGCTCAGAACTTGAATCTGTGCGTATCTAGCCTGGGAAGTCTTTCAGATCACTGTGCAATGCATATATGGTATCTATTGGTCCATTGTACATGTTGGCCATTTGCAAGTGAATATGAGCTTCTGAAGTTAAAATATGCACTTTTTTAAAAAACTTTTTTTTTCATTCTGCATGTCAAAACAATTCATTCTGTGTATAATTAATGGGAAAGTGACAAACATGAGTGAAATGTGACTATATGACTGAATGAGATTGAATTTGTTCCTATCTCCGTAAGGAAGCGAGCTAGTGCTCTGAAACTGTGGCTATACGCACTTTCATGAAAACACGCTTCTTGAGCTTTTTAAGCTCAGAACTTGAATCTGTGCGTGTATCTAGCCTGGGAAGTCTTTCAGATCACTGTGCAAAGCATATATGGTATCTATTGGTCCATTGTACATGTTTGGCCATTTGCAAGTGAATATGAGCTTCTGATGTTAAAATATGCACTTTTTAAAAAACTTGTTTTTTTTTTTCATTCTGCATGTCAAAACAATTCATTCTGTGTATAACTAAGTGGGAAAGTGACAAACATGAGTGAAATGTGACTAAATGACTGAATGAGATTGAATTTGTTCCTTTCTCCGTAAGGAAGCGAGCTAGAGCTCTGAAAATGTGGATATACGCACTTTCATGAAAACACGCTTTTGAGCTTTTAAGCTCAGAACTTGAATCTGTGCGTATCTAGCCTGGGAAGTCCTTCAGATCACTGTGCAATGCATATATGGTATCTATTGGTCCAATGTACATGTATGGCCATTTGCAAGTGAATATGAGCTTCTGATGTTAAAATATGCACTTTTTTTTAAAAACTTGTTTTTTTTTTTTTTTCATTTCAAAACATTTCATTCTGTGTATAACTAAGTGGGAAAGTGACAAACATGAGTGAAATGTGACTATATGACTGAATGAGATTGAATTTGTTCCTATCTCCGTAAGGAAGCGAGCTAGAGCTCTGAAACTGTGGCTATACGCACTTTCATGAAAACACGCTTCTTTTGAGCTTTTAAGCTCAGAACTTGAATCTGTGCGTGTATCTAGCCTGGGAAGTCCTTTCAGATCACTGTGCAAAGCATATATGGCATCTATTGGTCCATTGTACATTTGGCCATTTGCAAGTGAATATGAGCTTCTGATGTTAAAATATGCACTTTTTAAAAACTTATTTTTTTTTCATTCTGCATGTCAAAACAATTTTCTGTGTCTAACTAAACAGGAAAAGTTCAAACATGAGTGAAATGTGACTATATGTGAATGAACAATTTGTTCATTCCGTGTTTAAAATAATACGCACTTTCAAAAACACGCTTCTTTCAAATCTGACAAACTTGAATCTGTGAAATCTAGCCTGGGAAGTCTTTCAGATGACTGAAAGATATATGGAATTTTGGTCCATTGTGCATATTTGTTCATTTGCCGAATATGAGCTCTGAAGTTTGAAGATATGCACATTTTTAAAAAAATCTTGAAGATTCTGCATGTCAAAACTTTTCATTCTGTGTATAATTCAAACTGCATGAATGTGACAAACTTGGAAAGTGGAAATGTGACTAAATGACTGAATGAGATTGAATTTGTTCCTTCTCCGTCCAGAAAGAGCTCTGAAAATGTGGATATACGCATTTCATGAAAACACCATTTGCTTCTTTGAGCTTTTAAGCTCAGAACTTGAATCTGTTCATGTATCTACCCTGAAGTCCTTCAGATCACTGTGCAATGCATATATGGCATCTCAGATTGAATCCAATGTAGCAAGTGTTTGGATCACTTTGCAAAGCATATATGGTATCTATTGGTCCATTGAGCTTTGGCCATTTGCAAGTGAATATGCACTTTTTAAAAAATTGCTTTTTTTTCATTCTGCTTGTCAAAAACTTTTCATTCTGTGTATAAAAGTATGCAAACTTTTGAAAACTATATGACTGAATGAGAGGAATTTTTTCCTATCTCTGCATGTCAAAACTTTGGCTATTTTCATGAAAACACGCTCTTTTAAGCTCAGAACTTGAATCTGTCCGGCCTGGGAAGTCTTTCAGATCACTGTGCAAACATATATGGTATCTATTGGTCCAATGTGCATGGCCATTTGCAAGTGAATATGAGCTCCTGAAAAAATATGCAGAAAAAAATTTTTTTTTTTCATTCTGCATGAAAACTTTTCATTCTGTGTATAACTCAGTGGGAAAGTGACAAAACATGAGTGAAATGTGAATATATGACTGAATGAGATTGAATTTGTTCCTTATCTCCGTAAGGAAGTGAGCTAGAGCTCTGAAACTGTGGATATAATGCACTTTCATGAAAACACGCTTCTTTGAGCTTTTTAAGCTCAGAACTTGAATCTGTGCGTGTATCTAGCCTGGGAAGTCCTTTCAGATCACTGTGCAAAGCATATATGGTATCTATTGGTCCATTGTACATGTTTGGCCATTTGCAAGTGAATATGAGCTTCTGATGTTAAAATATGCACTTTTTTAAAAACTTATTTTTTTTTTTCATTCTGCATGTCAAAAACAATTCATTCTGTGTATAACTAAGTACTGAAAAGTGACAAACATGAGTGAAATGTGACTATATGACTGAATGAGAGTGAATTTGTTCCTATCTCCGTAAGGAAGCGAAGCTAGAGCTCTGAAACTGTGGATATACGCACTTTCATGAAAACACTTCTTTGAGCTTTTAAGCTCAGAACTTGAATCTGTGCGCTTATCTAGCCTGGGAAGTCCTTCAGATCACTGTGCAAAGCATATATGGCATCGATTGGTCCAATGTACATGTATTGGCCATTTGCAAGTGAATATGAGCTTCTGATGTTAAAATATGCACTTTTTTTAAAAATTGCTTTTTTTTTTTCATTCTGCATGTCAAAACTTTTCATTCTGTGTATAACTCAGTGGGAAAGTGACAAACATGAGTGAAATGTGACTATATGACTGAATGAGAGTGAATTTGTTCCTATCTCCGTAAGGAAGGAGCTAGAGCTCTGAAAACTGTGAGCTTTCATGAAAAACACGCTTTTTGAGCTTTTAAGCTCAGAACTTGAATCTGTGCGTGTATTTCCTGGGAAGTCCTTCAGATCACTGTGCAATGCATATATGGCATCTATTGGTCCAATGTACATGTATGGCAATTTGCAAGTGAATATGAGCTTCTGAAGTAAAATATGCACTTTTTGAAAAATTTTTTTTTTTTCATTCTGCTGTCAAAACAATTCTGTGTATAATATACGGGAAAAGTGACAAACTTGAGTGAAATGTGACTATATGACTGAATGAGAGTGAATTTGTTCCTATCTCCGTAAGGAAGCGAGCTAGAGCTCTGAAACTTTGGATATCGACTTTCATGAAAACACGGCTTCTTTGAGCTTTTTAGCTCAGAACTTGAATCTGTGCGTGTATCTAGCCTGGGAAGTCTTTCAGATCACTGTGCAAAGCATATATGGTATCTATTGGTCCATTGTGCATGTTTGGCCATTTGCAAGTGAATATGAGCTTCTGATGTTAAAATATGCACTTTTTTAAAACTTGTTTTTTTTTTCATTCTGCATGTCAAAAACAATTCATTCTGTGTATAACTAAGTGGGAAAGTGACAAACATGAGTGAAATGTGACTAAATGACTGAATGAGATTGAATTTGTTCCTTATCCGTAAGGAAGCGAAGCTAGAGCTCTGAAACTGTGGATATACGCACTTTCATGAAAACACGCTTCTTTTGAGCTTTTAAGCTCAGAACTTGAATCTGTGAGTGTATCTAGCCTGGGAAGTCCTTCAGATCACTGTGCAATGCATATATGGCATCGATTGGTCCAATGTACATGTATGGCCATTTGCAAGTGAATATGAGCTTCTGATGTTAAAATATGCACTTTTTTAAAAACTGTTTTTTTTTTTTTCATTCTGCATGTCAAAACATTTCATTCTGTCTATAACTAAGTGGGAAAGTGACAAACATGAGTGAAATGTGACTATATGACTGAATGAGATTGAATTTGTTCCTTATCTCCGTAAGGAAGCGAGCTAGAGCTCTGAAACTGTGGCTATACGCACTTTCATGAAAACACGCTTCTTTGAGCTTTTAAGCTCAGAACTTGAATCTGTGCGTGTATCTAGCCTGGGAAGTCCTTCAGATCACTGTGCAATGCATATATGGCATCTATTGGTCCAATGTACATGTATGGCCATTTGCAAGTGAATATGAGCTTCTGAAGTGAAGATATGCACTTTTTTAAAAAATTGCTTTTTTTTTCATTCTGCATGTCAAAACTTTTCATTCTGTGTATAATTCAAACGGAATGTGACAAACTTGAGTGAAATGTGACTATATGACTGAATGAGAGTGAATTTGTTCCTATCTCCGTAAGGAAGCGAGGCTAGAGCTCTGAAACTGTGGCTATATGCACTTTCATGAAAAACACGCTTCTTTGAGCTTTTAAGCTCAGAACTTGAATCTGTGCGTATCTTGCCTGGGAAGTCTTTCAGATCACTGTGCAAAGCATATATGGTATCTATTGGTCCATTGTGCATCTTTGGCCATTTGCAAGTGAATATGAGCTTCTGATGTTAAAATATGCACTTTTTAAAAACTTGTTTTTTTTTTTTTTTCTGCATGTCAAAAATTTCATTCTGTGTATAACTAAAACGGGAAAGTGACAAACATGAGTGAAATGTGACTATATGACTGAATGAGATTGAATTTGTTCCTATCTCCGTAAGGAAAGCGAGCTAGAGCTCTGAAAACTGTGGATATACGCACTTTCATGAAAACACGCTTCTTTGAGCTTTTAAGCTCAGAACTTGAATCTGTGCGTGTATCTAGCCTGGGAAGTCTTTCAGATCACTGTGCAAAGCATATATGGTATCTATTGGTCCATTGTGCATGTTTGGCCATTTGCAAGTGAATATGAGCTTCTGATGTTAAAATATGCACTTTTTAAAAACTTGTTTTTTTTCATTCTGCATGTCAAAACAATTCATTCTGTGTATAATTAAAACGGAAAGTGACAAACTTGAGTGAAATGTGACTATATGACTGAATGAGATTGAATTTGTTCCTTATCTCCGTAAGGAAAGCGGGAGCTAGAGCTCTGAAACTGTGGGATATACGCACTTTCATGAAAAACACGCTTTTGAGCTTTTAAGCTCAGAACTTGAATCTGTGCGTGTATCTAGCCTGGGAAGTCCTTCAGATCACTGCAATGCATATATGGTATCTGATTGGTCCAATGTACATGTATGGCCATTTGCAAGTGAATATGAGCTTCTGATGTTAAAATATGCACTTTTTAAAAAATTGCTTTTTTTTTTCATTCTGCATGTCAAAACAATTCATTCTGTGTATAAACTAATACGGAAAGTGACAAACATGAGTGAAATGTGACTATATGACTGAATGAGAGTGAATTTGTTCCTATCTCCGTAAGGAAGCGAGCTAGAGCTCTTGAAACTGTGGATATACGCTTTCATGAAAAACACGCTTTTTGAGCTTTTAAGCTCAGAACTTGAATCTGTGCGTATATCTAGCCTGGGAAGTCTTTCAGATCACTGTACAGCATATATGGTATCTATTGGTCCATTGTGCATCTTTGGCCATTTGCAAGTGAATATGAGCTTCTGAAGTGAAGATATGCACTTTTTTAAAAACTTGTTTTTTTTTTCATTCTGCATGTCAAAACTTTTCATTCTGTGTATAATTCAAACGGAATGTGACAAACTTGAGTGAAATGTGACTATATGACTGAATGAGATTGAATTTGTTCCTATCTCCTATAAGGAAGCGAGCTAGAGCTCTGAAACTGTGGATATACGCACTTTCATGAACTGTGCGTGTATTTAGCCTGGGAAGTCCTTCAGATCACTGTGCAAAGCATATATGGTATCTGTTGGTCCATTGTGCATGTTTGGCCATTTGCAAGTGAATATGAGCTTCTGATGTTAAAATATGCACTTTTTTAAAACTTGTTTTTTTTCATTCTGCATGTCAAAAACATTTCATTCTGTGTATAACTAAGTGGGAAACTGACAAACATGAGTGAAATGTGACTATATGACTGAATGAGAGTGAATTTGTTCCTATCTCCGTAAGGAAGCGAGCTAGAGCTCTGAAACTGTGGCTATACGCACTTTCATGAAAAACACGCTTTGAGCTTTTAAGCTCAGAACTTGAATCTGTGCGTGTATCTAGCCTGGGAAGTCCTTCAGATCACTGTGCAATGCATATATGGTATCTGTTGGTCCATTGTGCATCTTTTAAATATTTGCAAGTGAATATGAGCTTCTGAAGTGAAGATATACACTTTTTAAAAAATTGTTTTTTTTTTTTCATTCTGCATGTCAAAACTTTTCATTCTGTGTATAATTCAAACGGAATGTGACAAACTTGAGTGAAATGTGACTATATGACTGAATGAGAGTGAATTTGTTCCTATCTTTCAGAAGGAAGCTTAGCTAGAGCTCTGAAACTGTGGCTATACGCACTTTCATGAAAAACGCTTCTTGAGCTTTTAAGCTCAGAACTTGAATCTGTGCGTGTATCTAGCCTGGGAAGTCTTTCAGATCACTGTGCAAAGCATATATGGTATCTATTGGTCCATTGTACATGTTTGGCCATTTGCAAGTGAATATGAGCTTCTGATGTTAAAATATGCACTTTTTTTAAAAAACTTGTTTTTTTAATTTCTGCATGTCAAAAACATTTCATTCTGTATAATCTCACTGGGAAAAGTGGCAAACATTTTGTGAAATGTGACTATATGACTGAATGAGATTGAATTTGTTCCTATCTCCGTAAGGAAGCGAAATAGAGGTCTGAAACTGTGGATATAATGACTTTCATGAAAACACGCTTCTATGAGCTTTTTAGCTCAGAACTTGAATCTGTGCGTGTATCTAGCCTGGGAAGTCCTTCAGATCACTGTGCAATGCATATATGGCATCGATTGGTCCAATGTACATGTATGGCAATTTGCAAGTGAATATGAGCTCCTGAAGTGAAGATA
>JAFJMP010000154.1:0-36224 GCA_029692085.1 Gymnothorax javanicus | reverse complement strand
GATCCCCCCCACCCCAAACGGGGGGGAAATGAAGGCAGGGGCTTATAACCCCCAAAAAAGAACCAAAAAAACATAAGCTAATTTGAATCGGGTAAATTATCAAGTATTTAATGTGTTCTGGGCTCGGCCCCGGGGACAGTTTCTCTTTATGCCAAGGCAAGAAAATTTTCCCAAAAACCCATTTGTGATGGCGTAGCAATCTTTCGAAATTAATTAAAGAAATATCTGTATGAATTTTACTTTTTGTTGGGGGAACTTTTGGGGGTTACAATTTTTATTTAACCAATACAAGAAAATTTATTTATATAAATTTCAAATGTGTGGCAACCTGGGGGGTACAATTTCCCCAAAGCCAATTTGAGAGATATACTATAGAAAAATTTTTTTGGGGTCAAAACCGGGGGAAAAATTTTTCCTGATCCAATACAAAAAATATTCCAAAGAAAATGCTGGTATAAAACCCAAGGGCTGGCATGATTTCCCGATGTCAAAACAAGAGGAATGTACTATATGATGCCTTTAAGATCAATTTTCTTAAATTTAGATTAACTTCAAATTTGGAAAATTAGGCCCAAATTTGGGGGAAAGGGAATGGCCTTTTCCCACTTTTTTTGTTATGTTATGTAATATTTATGGGAAATATGTGTAACATCCCTGGCTGTCAGGGTTTTATTTAAAAACTGATTCAAAAATATGCTATAAAAATTTCTTTAAGGCAGCCTGACAGCTGGTACAATTTGTTTGAAGGGAAATTTGGAAGCTTTTATCATGCATTTTTTTATGGTGGATGAGTTTGGATTGCTATTCAATGACCCGTGACCTTCCAATGTTAAGAAAAAATATCCATACAAATTTTGGGAGTAAGGGGTTGGGAGGGGCCCCAAAAAGGGAAAGGGAAATTTTTAATCCCGCGTTTTTAATAACAAAACCCTGTTTCATGTTTTAATCAATATAAGAGGCCCTTCGTTTATCGAACTGCCCTTTTAAAATTTCCCCAAACGCCCAGTAACCCCCCCCCTGAATTTTAAAAAACAAAACCCCGTGGGAAAAGTGGAAAAAAAACCCCCTATTGATAAAAATGGGGAAAAAAAGAACCAGGTTTAAAAAGGGGTGTCCATTCCCTCTAAAAGGGGCCCCCGGGGTTTAGTTCCTTTTTTATTCAAAAAAATCGTTGAAAAACAGTCCGGGTTTTGGAGGTCATGGTTGATGCCGCACCAGACTATTTTGATGGGGGGGCCGGGGGCTTGGGCCAGATGGGATGGCAAAAACCCCCAACTCTCAGGGGGGCCCCCGCAAATGGAGAAAAAAAACCAGGCAATTAAATCAAGAATAGCAGGAGGGGAAACAGTGCTGGGGGAAAAAACCATGATTTTGTAACCCAAAAAGTTAATATTATAACAAGAAGAAAACTATGACTGGAAAAAAAACAGAGAAATTTAGAAACTGAAAGCTAAAAAAACAAACCCCCCAAAAAAAAAAAAGGGGGTCAGGCATAACTTAGACCCAAAGGGGTAAAAATAAGGGCTTTTGGGTTAAAAAGACCATGGGTCTTTGTTAATTTTTTGGGGGTTTAAACCCCCAAGGGGGGAAAAGAGGCTTTTGGGGCATGCGGTCGGCAGGGGGCCCTTTAACGGCCCCCCGCACTCTGAAAATTTTTTCCGTGGCTTAAAATTTTCCTGCGAACTTTGCCCTTTTTTAGGCCGTATCCAAATTCCCAGCAGATAAGCCCCACCGTGAAGCCAAAATGGGCCAGGAAGACTCGGCTGTTTGATGAGGGGGAAAAACCCCCCTGGGGGGGGGTTCCCCCCCAAAAAATGGCTTTACCTTAAAGCACCAACACTGTTTTTTCAAAAATAATAGCCCCCCCCTTTTGGGCCTGGTCCCAATTTTTTGAACAATGCCCAAAAAAGGACAAAACTGCAAAAAAACCCTTTTGGGGGAAAAATTACAATAGCTGTACTATCAGTAAACAATGTCTCCCCCTAGTTAATAAATGGGGGAAAAACTGTTCTAAATGCTTTATTTTCCTCCCCATTATTATGGCCAATGGAACTTAATTTAACCCCAAAAATTTGTCTTTTGCCTTTCTGTCCCAATTTTTTGCGGGTTACTCATAGCTACTACTGTTTCAATGTTGGTGGAATTGAGCAAGCCCCCCAATAAAAGCCTTTTTATCTTGGTGCAATGACCTTGCCCCTTTGGGAAAATTTTTTGATGTTCCCCAATAATTAAATTTAGTTGCAATTGAAACTGGTTAAATATAAATTAAAAAGGGTGGACCCTACGCCTGTTTTTATCACTTTGACCGCCTTTTTTACTATGCCCCCGAATATTTTTTTTTTTGCACTAAAAAAAAAAACTAAATTTTTAAACAACAATGACTTTTGGGTTTTTAAAAGGGTTTTAAAAAAAAAATTTTGTTCAGATCAGGTCACTGCAACCCCATTTTGGAAATTTTGAAAAAAAAAAATTTTTTTTTGATTAGGTTAAAGGGGACCTGGGCTTTTTATCGGAATTCAATTTCACCTTCATGATGATTCCAATCCGTTTAAAATTTAAGGAAAGGGGGTCTAATTCCCCTTCAATTTAAAGTTGAAATTTTAAAAAGGCTAAAAGGGGGGTTTTTTAATAAATCTTTAAAAATTAAGACCTTTTTTAAAACCTTTTTCTTTTTTTACGCTCTGTGCAATGATCTTTTGACTGCAATTTCGCGTAAATTTAATGGCTTTTTTAAAATTATCAATACTTTTAATTTCATTAAAAAAAATTATAGTGAATGGTCTGAACATGAGAAAAGAACTTATTTTATTTTTTCCGGGCCCGTTACTGCATATACAAAGGAAAAAAATCCCTTATGGGCTCCTTTCCCACCACGGATGGGGCCCAGCTGTATAACTGCTATCTCGGGAAAATGGAACAAAAACGGGATATTTTGCTTGAAAACCACCCCACCCAAAAAAAACCCAAATACCCTCCGGAACCACAAAACCCCGGTTCCCAAAAACCCCAACACCGTCTTTTCCCTTTCCAAAAACAGGTTTTTCAGGGGGCGTATTTTTTTTTGAGCTGTCCGCCGTTTTCCCCATAACCCAAATGATTTAAATAACAGGGCAAAAAATTTTTGGGGGGGGGTTAGATGTAAAGGAAAATTTCCCCAAAAAAAAAGGGGTTTTTTAAAAATTTTAAAAAAAATGAAGGGGGGTAATAACCCCGGTAAACCAAAAAAAGGTCCCCAGTTTGATATGGCCCCGGGGGCCAAGTCCTCCTCTAAGCATTGGGAGATCCCCCGACTAAATGTTCAAAAAAAAAATTTAGCATCTTTATGGACTTTTTTTTCAAAACCTTTTTTTGGGGGAAAAACAAACACTAGACCCAGGATTGGGCTGTTTATTCACAATAATTTTTGACCAAGGGGGTTGGGGGAATTTTGTTGTTTTTCCCCTCTTTAAAGTCTACAAAAACCCAAAAAAAAAAAAAAATTTTTCCCGGGTAAAACCAATACTGGAAAAACTTTAATTAACAAAACTTTCAAAATCGGGGGGCCCTGTAAAAAATTTTTGGGCAAACCAAATTCAAAAAAAATGAAAAAAGTTTCAACTCCAAATGTTTCTATAAGGCTGTAACAGTTAAAACAAAAAAAAACCCCAAAATTTGGTGTGACATCCCCTTTTCCAAAATTTGGGACACTGTCCTTTTTTATAGTTTAATAAAATTTTATTTTTTTTGCTTGCCCAAACAAGGGGAACTTGCCAAATTCTTCTGGGGACTTCACGGGTCTATCTCTCCAACTAATTCGAAGCCTGATTTTTTTTTGAATCGGGGGTCCCCAAAAAATGTAAATTTTCTGTATTAAAGCTATAATCCATGATTTCCCCCATCCCCACACACCCCCCCCCCCCTTTTGGGTTTTTAACCCCTCACCCCCCCCAAAGCCCCGTCACCCCCCAAAAAACCCCCCCCCCTGAAAAGAAACCCCGGATGGGTGCCCCAGGCGCTGGGTTTTGTGGAAACCCAAACACTGTCCCTAAATATTAGAGTTATAAAAAAATTTTTAAAAATTTCTGGGTGAAAAACCCCTTTCCCTTCCTTAAAAGGAAAAAATTTTAAAAAAAAAAAAGCCCCCTAGATGTTAAAAAAAAACGCTGGATTTTTAATCATTCCATCCCAAAAAAACATTTAAAAATTTTAAATGATGGCCCAAAAATATACCTCATTCCCCGAGCACTGATAATGCTGGACAAACAAAGGGCCCTTCCCCCAAAAGCTCAAAGCATAAAATAATCTGGTATTTATTGATTGATACAGCATTAAAATTTTCCTTGCAAAATTAAAAAGGGCTAGCTGGAAAAAAAAAATGCCCCAAAGGGGCACCCAAAAATTTGGCAAAATCCCCCAAAAAAGGGGTTAAAAGAACTTTTAAATTTTTTTTTTTTTCCCCCCAAAAACATCCGGGCCCAAATATGTTCAAATCTGTTTTTTCTTTTAATATAAAAAAACAAAAGAAACATATAACCCCCCTTGCAATTTTCGAACCCCCCAAAATTTTCCTTTAAAAAATGTATCATACAGGGGGCGAAAAAAAAGAATTTCCTTTGAAAACTTTCCGAAAATTTTCCCCCTTTTTCCCGGGCCCCCCTTTTACCCCTTTTTGGGACTGTTTTCTACCAAAGAAAGGGGGGCTGTTGATTGATCCTCATTATTCATTATTTTTGACCTTGAAATCCAAATTTTTTTGGGGTGTGGCCCAAAAAAAAGGGAAAAAAAAAAAAAAAAGCCTTATTTTTTTAAGAAGAAACAAAAAATTTTTTCCCCCTTTAAAAAATAATCCCCGCTGGGGTTTTTGTGGTTTTCCCCCTTTCATTTCCAGGGATGCTTTTGATGTGGCAGGGGTGGCTGAAACTTTTGTTTTCCCGTCACTGGATGCTCAAAAGGAATTCAGTGCAAAGTGAGGGGTTTTCATATTTGGATTTAATTTCAGGAAAAATAAAATTTTTTTGGGGGAATTTTTTTTCCCCCAAATTTTGGGGGGAAAAACTGTGGGAAAAAAAAAAATTAAAAATTCCCCCCCCTTGGGGGGGAAAAATTTTTGGAAAAAAAAAAAAAAAATTTTTTTTTTTTTTTGGGGAAAAACTTCTGCTTTTTCAGGTGTACATATATAAAAAATAATATGATGTGGCAGATATAAATCCCCCCAAAATGGAAAAAAATGACTGAAAAAAAAAAACAAACTCCGGAAACTTGTTTGGGGCCTTTTTTTTTTCCAAAAATTTTTTTCAAAAAGATTTCCCAAACATTCTGCGAAACAAAACCCTCTTGGGAAAAAGAAATTTAAAAAAGCGATGAAAAAAAACCATACTCAAACCCCCCCCTTAAAAAAATTTTTTGGGGAAAATTTCCCCCGATGTTTAAATATTCCATAGCGTTTCTTTCTTAATTACTGAAAAAAATGAACCATAAAAAATTTTGGGATGATTTCCAACCACCTTTCCCGAAATGACATCCCGCGACCACAGAAAAAAGGAGGGGAAAAAACCCCCCCCATAAAAGAATCTACAACAATGACATTTGCAGTATCTACAAAGAAACATATTCAACTCCCAAAACCCGAAACAAACACAACAAAAACAACAGTGCCCCGAGAAGTACACCCGTGCCACACTGACCTCAAGACCGGGAACAAGGGAAAGGAAATCCTTAAAAAAAAAAAAATACAAAACAAAATCTCCCCCCACCTATCACAACAAAAAAATCATATATACAGAAAATTGTGCCTGAAAAAAGGCCAACAAAGGAGAAAACAACTACTTCTTGGAGAAACTGATCCAAACTTCAATATCAGAAATCCCTTTAACAACAAAACGAATAATTCTCCGCAGATTCCTAAGGATCAGTTTATTTGGGCCCTTAAAAACCCTCCCCCAAACCAAAGACCATGGCAGTTCCCAAACCCCAACAAAAAAACAACCAACAGAACCGTAAACACCTACTACTACAAAAACCCAAATCCCCTACCGGAAGGCTGTGACTGAAACAACAAGGCCCCCGGGAAAAAACTATTCGGGAGAAACTTTTCCCAATTCAATATCAAAATCACAACAACAAAAAACTGAAAACTTTCCCCCAGTATCTCCCCGGGCTGCAGTTTCACCTGTTTGCGACCAAAACCATCTACAACACAGAGACCGGCAGTTCCCAAACCCCAACAAAAGAAAAACCCAACAGAAACTCCATCATACTACTACTAAAAACCAATATCCCTAGGAAGGCTGGGAAAAAAAAGGCCCCGGGAAAACAATACTTTTTGGGGAAAATGAATCCCAACTTCAAATAAAACACAACTTTTTAAAAAAAAGTGAATCTTCTCCCAGTATCTCCTAAGCGATGCATTTTACCTGTTGTGGACTTAAACCATCTACAAGCACAGAGACCATGGGGGTTCCCCCCAAAAAAAATAAAAAGAATTGTATCACCCATACTACTAAAAACCAATTCCACCAAAAAAGGTGTGACAAACAACAAGGGGGGAAAACAACTACTTTATGGTGAAAAATCCCCAACTTTAATATCAGAAATCACAACTTTAAAAAAGTGAATTTCTCCAGCAGATTCCTGGGGCGACCGTTTCCCTTTTTGGGGAAATTCAAAACCATCTGACAGGGGAATGGAGTTCCCAACCCCAACAAAGTCAAAACAGAATCTGCATCACCCTTTCTACTAAAAAAACCAAAACCCACCGGGAAAGGTGTGACTGAAACAACAAGGCCCCCAAGGGGGAAAACAACTACCATGGAGAAAAAGCCCCAAATGTAAAAACCCTTTAACAAAAAGCTAAGAACTTTCCCCGCAGTTTCCAAAAAAAAACCGTTTCACCTGTTTTCGATTAAAAACCCTTCAAGCACAGACCCTGGCATTCCCCAACCAAAAAAAATACAAAACAGAACCCGATCCCCTATACAAAAAAAACCCAAAACCACAGGAAGGCTGGCGAAACAAAAAGGCCCCAAAGGGAAAACCTACTTTATGGTAAAACTGTATCCAACTTCAAAAAGTCCCAAAAACAAAAGCTAAAATAACCTCCCCAAATATCCCAAGCGACTGCAGTTTCACCTGTTGGGCTTTAAAACCCTCTCAAGCAAAAGAGACCATAAATTTCCAACCAAAAAAATACAAAACAGAATTTACCCCTCTATTAAAAACCAATATCCACTACCAAAGGTGGATGAAACAAAAGGCCCCGGGGAGAAAAAAAAACCCCTTTTATGGGAAAATCCAACTTCAAATTTAAAATCCTTTAACAAAAAGGAAACTTCCCGCGTATCTCCAAAAATGCGTTTCCTGTTGTAACCAAACCATCTAAACCAGGAACATTAACACAACAAAATACAACCAACAGTCTTTCATCACCTTATACTCAAAAAAACCAAAAACCCTCGGAAAGGCGTGAAAAAAAAAGGCCCCCAAGGGAAAAAAATTTTTATGGTGAAAAAGTATCCAAACCAACAGAATCTCGTACATCACCTACTACTACTAAAACCAATATCCACTACCGAGAAGGTTGCTGTGACTGAAACAACAAGGCCACCAAGGAGAAAACAACTACTTCTATGGTAGAAACTGTATCCACAGCTTCAATGTTGAAATCACAACTTTAACAACGAAAAGCTGAAGTAATTCTCCAGCAGTATCTCCTAAAACGACTGCAGTTTCAATTTGCCAGACGACTTCAAAACCATACCCATAAGCACACAGAGACTATGGCAGTTCCAACCATACAACAAAAGCACAACCAACAGAATCAGACATCACCAACTACTACTAAAACCAACATCCACTACCTAGAAGGCTGTGACTGGAACAACAAGGCCACCAAGGGAGAAAACAACTACTTCTATGGTAGAAACTGTATCCACAGCTTCAATGTTAGAAATCACAACTTTAACAACGAAAGCTAAAGTAACTGCTCCAGCAGTATCTCCTAAAACGACTGCAGTTTCACCTGTTGTGACGACTTCAAAACCATCTACAAGCACAGAGACCATGGCAGTTCCAACCACAACAAAAAGCACAACCAACAGAATCTCGTGACATCACCTACTACTACTACTAAAAAACCAATATCCACTACTGAGAAGGCTGTGACTGAAACAACAAGGCCACCAAGGGAAAACAACTACTTCTATGGTAGAAACTGTATCCACAACTTCAATATCAGAAATCACAACGCATCAAATCTAAAAGCTGAAGTAAATCTCTCCAGCAGTATCTCCTAAGACGACAACAGTTTCTCTTGTTGTGACAATCTCAAAACCAACGATAAACACCATTTATCAACAGCAGTTGCAACCACAGCAAGGACCTCAACTAGTATTCCTATTTCAGCAACTGTTTCTTGTGTTTGCATTTATAAATCTGAGGAATATCTCCAAGGTAGGTGTACATTTACATTGCTTGTAATTTTAAAAAATTAATTAATGATATTTTTTCACCATTCCTTTACAGATATTTTAGTTGTCTGGAATGTTCCACAGTCATTCCAGTCTGTTCTAATCGTGATTTTCCTCAACCACAACTTTCAGTCATCAATTTAATTCATTTTTGCTCTGAATAAATTATAAAATTACAGTGAACAAAAATATAAACGCTCTATGTCAAATTTTAGGGTTATGCAATATATGAAGCAAATCAAAAATTCATTTTTGTTAATGACCAACCTTCAGATCACCTGTCCATTACATCTTGATATTGGCATCTGCAAAGGAGTGACAACTTTGAACATGTTGGGGGTCAGGTTGAAGAAATTGAATGTTCAATGTCTTGTGTGTCCACCATTTACGCTCTCAGAGCAACACATCTCCTCGCACGGAGTTGATCAGGTTGTCTATCGTGGTCTGTGGAATGTTATTCTATTTTCCGGAGGGCCACACGGAGCTGGCGCACATTATCCGGAACTTGAACACGGTCGCGACACGCCGATCCAGAACATCCCAAAGATGCTCTATGGGCAACATGTCCGCGAATACGCGGGCCAGTCCAGAACTGGAATGTGCTCTGCTTCAAGGAACTGCATGCAGACCGCTCTTGGTGGACATCCCTGCATCCAGCATGCCAATGGCACATTTCCATGACCTGGAGACATCTGAGGCATGATGACTTTTGACAAAATTTGACATTTTGGGTGGTTTTTATTGTCCCCAGTATATAAGGAGTGTCTGGATACTGCTCATTCTGTCTGATCACCGGCCTGGAAATGCTACACCCATATACTGAGTGAAATCACTGCATCATTGAGCAAATGTCACTGACAGAGAGATGGATTAAAAAATGGTACACAAATCAAGAGAAATATCCCTATTGTACAAGTAGAAGTCAGCAAATGCTCACTTAGAGTTGTTAACTCCATGTGGCATCAATATTTGACATGTATGCTTATATTTTTGTTCAGTGTAGATTATAATTTAAAGTTTCATTTCATTCATTTGTTCATTTTTACACTGAACTGTGCTAAATAATACTATTTGCACTGAGATGTAAATTCTCGGATTATTAATTCTGACACTAAACCCCCATTATCTTTTTCCTTTATTCCCATCAGGATCAATAGTTTATAATGAAACTGATGGAGAAGGATGGTGCTTCACGGCTTATTGCAATGCTTCGTGCAATTGAGAAGCAGTCAAAACCCTGTCCTTATATCTGTTCCACCACCTTCCTCCACAACCATCTTGAAGTCCACCACTGCAGGAAGTACGTGCTTAAGACTGAAACCACAGCTACTATAACAATAACCTCCCTGAAACGTCGCCTTCATGAAGATTAAATCAGCATAATTAAATCTTAATCCCTTTCAGTGATGTCTATGCTCATATATTCTCTATAAAGTGAGAATTTTCTTTTGCACTGATCCATGTGATTTTTATTTTGCCAGAAGTTTGGGACTGAATGGTACAGTCAAAGAGGTAATGTTTATTTACAGCTCTTGCAACTCCCCTGTGACTGTTTTTACAGTTATATGCCTGCTAAATTTTCCTTATCATAAATGCTTGATACTGTGTTGGTGTCAGTTAACCTCCTCTATTCCTGCCCTAGGGAAAAAGCCAGTTCATTGAATCAAAACACAAATATTAAGACCATTAGATTTTTTTCTGAATTTAGATTAAATATATTTTAAATCGGATTTTGTTTGCGAAATAATTTGGATTTAAAGATGAAAACAAGGTTAATTTTCTGTCAAACTTTTAATGAGTTGTTGAGCAGTACATTTTGAATAAACCCTTCTTTCTGTTTGCCACACAGCCTGGCGAGTGGAGAGAGAGAACTGCTACGGTGTGAGTGTCCCTGAACTCCACCACTCCCTCCTGTAAACCTCTGGGAGGTTTGGACCCAGCCAAACAAAACTCCGCGACATAAACCAGGTCAGGTGCCCGTGGTTGAGATAGTGGACTGCTGCGAGAAGGTCACGTGGTGGTAAGTGAGTAAGAAAGTACCGCCATTGGTTTGGGGGATAGTTATACGACATGAGGATGAGGGAACGCTTATTGGGTATTCCATTTATCAAAAATGGAAAATGCCGCTTTTACATCTTCTCTCTCCCTCCAACAGATACCTGTACGTGTCAGAATAATCTGAGGGAGCCGGGACATGTTAGGGTGCATCAGCTGGATGACATTCCTCTTTTCCAGCATTGCAATATTCATAAGCATCTTCAATACAAAGCTTTACACTGCTATTGAATTAGCGGCTTGCTTGAGCGTGAAAATGAAATCAATTTGACCTAAAAGCAAATGCATACCCAACACCCTGGCTTTTGCCCTGTTTTCATGGGATTCCTAATAATTCAGAGGAATATAGCAGACAATTTTAGGGAGGAAAATGTGTGGACAGGCATCCTGATGTCCAAATCATTACAAAATGTAGAAGACGTCTCCAAAATTAGAGAAAACATTTTATACCTCTGTACAAAAAACAGCCTGATAGTTGTGAGCAAGGCATATAATTTTCATTGGTGGCCATTTATGCAGAAATTGTAGCTTAACTGCACCTATTAGCATGTCATCAATGAGGTTTTTTAAATGCTTGTATTGTGTGACAGGTGGGAAGTAACAGGAATAAACCCATTAAGACCTGATGCGACGTCTGCGTCGCACTCGCTTTGAAAACGGAAGGGACATGAATATCATATATATAAATATACTCAGCGCCATTAAAAACGACAGGTGAGGTATGTACTGTATTTCATGCAAATTGAAGAATCGATTGATTTTTATTGCTTTTCCAGTGAGGCACGAGAGGAAATAAAGAAAAGCGCGTGGAATTGTAATCCTGACACGCACCACGTGCACGCGCCAAGCACTTCAGTAATAACAAACGTTGAGCTGTTCGTGATGTGTACAGTGACACTTGACTTGTTCTTTTTGGTGTGGTCAATAGCCTACATAAAGCCAACAAAAAAAACGAAAAATGCTACTGCATCAAGAGAATGGAAAGGCTTGTGACACAGGAGAGAGAAAAAGAGCCTTTGGCATGTTACGGGCAGATCTCAGCCGCCGAGAGGTGGTGTGTGATTTAAATTGTCAACGTTCAACAATCAGTCGGCTGTCTATCCGAGAATAGAACACAGGCACTGTCAATGACCGACCCCACTTAGGGCAGCGCGTGGCGATGGCAGCTCAAGAGCGCCACATCTGGTTACAGCCTGTATGTGACAGATTCCGGACAGCAACCAAAACTGATCATGAGAAGAGGGTCATGAGAATTGAGGGTGGTGAGCAAGTACCATTTGACGCCGCCTACGTGAGCAAAACATGCATGTACACAGCCCCTACAGAAAACCCATTTTTGCCCATCAACAGGGAGAACTCTTCACTTCTGACTGTGGGAACCTGCCTCTGTGTAATTTTTGGCACTTTATTTCCCTGTTTCTGTCTGAGAATGGAAAACAGGGACTGTCGCTGACCGACCACGGTAAGGGGCAGCTATGCGTAAATGGGCAAAAACTGGTTTTTCTGTAGGGCGTGTGCACGCATGTGTTGCTCACATAGACGGCGCTAAACGTACTTACTATGCTATATATATATAATTTTTAAGAAATGTGAATGAAGTGCATTATGAGCTGCCCTAGGTCTTAATGCGTTGAAGAAGGCATGAGTTCATGCAAAGCATTGTGGGAAATGTGTACTATTGAAAGCATGCATTTCTTTGGCTCCCAAGGAAAGTGGCACTTCAGGACTTGAAGGGCCAGACAACCTCCTTACCCTGTTGCTGATGGTATTTTTTTACATTGGAGTCACAGAACATCTCCACCACATTCAAGTTATACTGAACATGAAGAAGAGTGCTATCTTCAGATTGGAGTCCTGGTGTCTGTTAACCAATATCTACTAATCATAGGAGCAAGCAGTTCTCACTGAAAGCATTTCTTTTTGAGGACATTTCTCTTTGACACAAATCAGAGATTCTTCTGTCCCTCTGTCAGTTATTTGTCATGAGCCGTGCAACATCAGCACTGCAGTGCAATATGACCCTTTCGCTCTACAGCATCTGCTTGTTCTCTCACAGAATGTGATGTAGACACATGCCCAGAGACAAACTACACCTGTGCTGAAGGGTTCAAGCCAGTAGTTACCAGCCCGAAAGGAAGCTGCTGCCCTGTTTATGAATGCGGTAAGCAGTGCTTTAAGCGGAAAAAGAGAAGTGCCGGTACTCCCCCTTTTCAACTGTAGGCAGGTAAATTAGGCGGTGGGCAGTCGGTACCAGCAGATCATTAAGTGATACATTCAAATACTAGAACATGATGCTGATTTTAAGACAAATCATCCTGTAATAGGTATATGAGAAAAAAACCAGATCCAGGGGATTGCAGTGCATTTGATACCATTTGAAAGAACTTGAAAAGACCTTTAAAATGGTCTTTGAGGTTTTAACATAGGACATATATTAAGGGTGCTATGGCATTCTAAAGTAGGCCGCTTTAGGGTAGTTTTCGTCCACTGCTTTAATCTTAATTTAACAGATTAATTACTTGATTACTAATCAACTGACGATCCAGACATGTTCAGAAATGTGTGCATAACTGAGTGTCTTCATTTTTTGGTGAAATATCCAAGATTTGTTGATGAAACTGCTATTTAGCCACATGGGCACCAGATCCTGCTGGAGCTATAACTCCTTGGCTGGCATTGATCCTCTTAAAAAATCAGCACAAATGTAGGAAAGAACGCATACTAATAGTCTATATGGGTTTGTAAAGAGTCTTTACTTACCTTTTAGCAAATCAAAGGCAGTTTTGACAGGTAACCGATGCCGAGAATGTGACTGAAAATCGCGACACTTATGAATTCGTTGATAAAATTCAAAGACGAGGAAAATGCGGGGAATGTGAACTAAGTTATTATTGTAAGTGCACAATTTCAACTGCGAATCCAGGACACCAAAACACACTGAAAAAGACCGCGATTTTCAGCGAGCACTGCAATCAACCCGGATAATTTTAGGTATCTGACGCAAACATATGCTCGTATTCAGAAACGACACTCACACTAATTAAGTGTGAATGAGTACTAAAACTTAGTTAGTGTCAGGTTACACAAAATGAGTCAGAGCTTGCCCTAACACTCATTTGCTTTCAGAGACCTCACTCACACTGAAATTAGTGTCCCTTTTTGAGTGAAGGTTGAGTGCAGGGAACACCTCCCTTGAGCCGCACTAAGTCAGGATGAGCACTAATTATTCTTGCCCTGTTTTCAAATAGTCATTTAAATTACCATTGTAGAAACTCCGAAAACTCTCAATATTATCAGGTGTGGCCAGTTTCCATTAATGACGCACACCTGTCAACTCTCACGCTTTCGGATTTCTCGCGCTTTTCTTTACTAATGGGTTGGAAAATTCTCGCTCAACTGGCTCGTGGGGCGCCGTTTGGATTGGTCTGTGAGGCTCATTTAGCCCTAAGTCACGAGAATCCATTCTTTTCAACATTGTTAATTGCTGAATGTAGAAGGCAATGTTTGGCCAGTGTGATAGGTTGCGTGGTTTCCAGCCCAAAACTGATTAAAAACCTGCCTACTTGCACAAAAAAACCGCCCAAAGTAACATGAAGGAAAATATGCCATTTATCATTGAATTCATAATCTAAGCACATCATATGTACCTTCATCAGTTAGCCTTGCATCTGCAGGGAATTTTCAGGGAAGCTCAGTTGCACACTGGTTGCCGCAAAGTGACAATAATTAATTTATTAAATTACCAATCCTTCTTACATCAAAGCGTTGTTAATTCAATAATTTCATAAATTGGTTTCTAGTGAATTGTCAAAGTTTGACGCATGGCATGCATTTAAAATCATTTTTAATGAGGTCTTGAAAGTCTAGCCTCTGGGTAAGTTGTAGGATGGCTACAATATGAGATTGTACAAATGACAATTATCTATGAATTTCTAATAAATGAAATCTAAACCTTTTGTGAATACCATCTTCAGCAGTGTTAACTGTACAGGATTCTACATCAAGATGGAATTTTGAGAAATTTCATTTAATGTCTGTCCATGCTATCTCATATTGTAGCCTTCCTCTGACATAAAGCCACAAATATGTCTTAATCATTAATGGCAAAGCAGCTTACTAGTGGCCTATTTGCTCAGTAAATTAATTCAATTCATTATGAGATTCTTAATTGGACACAGGTTGAGAGTTAACCTGGATTGTGGTAATGTCACTAGTGGTAGATAGTTTTATTTTTACCCATAAGCAAACTTAACACGTGGACCTGAGTCGGCAAAACCAAATTTTTTAGGTGTATCAAGCCAATTGGGCTCTGATTCAGAAAAAAATATACC
Source organism: Gymnothorax javanicus (assembly GCA_029692085.1). Taxonomy (NCBI): domain Eukaryota; kingdom Metazoa; phylum Chordata; class Actinopteri; order Anguilliformes; family Muraenidae; genus Gymnothorax; species Gymnothorax javanicus. The sequence continues at coordinate 21,394 of JAFJMP010000154.1, read as the reverse complement.
GTTTTGTGAGCAAAAGGAATTCAGAGGCTTCAAAAGACATTCACGTTTTATGTCACCATTAATGTGGATAGGAAAATCTGTGATAATAATTGCAATGAATAATAATGCAAGTTGAGGGAGAATGGACAGTTATTCTACAGATCGAACCTCACAACTGTGCGAAGTAACACTTAGTTGCTCATTAGGAAGCGTAAATGGGAACAGGTTTGATGAAGTAATGTGCTTTAAGGCGAGGTAAGAGCAGGGCTGTAATTACGGTGGCCCTGAAGGGTCACAACACCTGCAAACTCAGAAAACATCCGCAAATTCAGAAAACACTTTCATCGATTTCACAACACATGAACTGCAAATGCCAAAACACCTGCAAACTCAGAAAACATCTGCAAATTCAGAAAACACTTTCATCGATTTCACAACACATGAACTGCAAATGCCAAAACACCTGCATATTCAGAAAACATCTGCAAATTCAGAAAACACTTTCATCGATTTCACAACACATGAACTGCAAATGCCAAAACACCTGCATATTCAGAAAACATCTGCAAATTCAGAAACACTTTCATCGATTTCACAACACATGAACTGCAAATGCCAAAACACCTGCATATTCAGAAAACATCTGCAAATTCAGGAAACACTTTCTTATCGATTTCGCAACACATGAACTGCAAATGCCAAAAACACCTGCACATTCAGAAAAACATCTGCAAATTCAGAAAAAACACTTTCACCGATTTCACAACACATGAACTGCAAATGCCAAAACACCGGCATATTCAGAAAACACATGCAAACTCACAAAACACATGCAAACTCTGTAATGACAACGGAAATGTTTGGCTGGGGGACCATAATCAGTGACGGACCCACATGCGTTGCCGGTCCAGAGCGATCCATGCAAAAGAAAACCGTTTCGAAGAGGTAGCTACGAGTTCTTTTAACACGTTGACTGCCAACTCTGAGATAACTCGTAATGGCGGTCCAGTCCAACGCTTAGACTTGAAAATTTGGGGAAATTATCCATCCCTTTATTGACAACAATTAATCCTGGCTAATTCTAGATGGTTTTCCTTTATAAACACATTTTCCAATTCAAGAATAATCAAGTGGCAATTGAAGACACGGCTTCTCTCCCCCATGCCATCTAACAGCAAATAATGGGCTACATTCAGTCGAGAAAATAATTTAATTATAATTAGGTCTATGCACTGGCACTTAGCAACATAATTTTTTTTTTTTTTCCAGCGAGAGCGGCATTTCAGAACTCATTTGCGAATGAAGGTAATTTCGCAAGTATCAAAGACACCTGTTTTTTGCAGCATGGTCACGCAACTTGCTGTAAAAAATAGACATCTGTCAGACTGGAAAATGTGAACGGAGGGAACCACGATACTTGTCATCAGAATTACCTTCATTAAGCTGACGAGTACTGAAATGCCGCAGGTCTCTCTGTGGTCATGGCGCTTAAGCTGATACATGAGCGATTAAAAAAAATGGTAGTAGAGTCCGTAGCAGGAGAGGGAATAGTGCTAAAGAATGGGCAAAGTGTTCAGATCTGCACGAAATTGCACTGTGAAATCAGAATTGACATACATAATATGTGACAGTGATAACTTTCAAAAATAGTGGTGCGGTGCGCTGCCTTGGGACAGCAATGTAGAAACGCTAGCCAGCTAGTTTACAGCTAACAAAGTTTGCAGAACGTTTAACAGTTATCCAAGTGGACCAATACGTTTTGGGGACACTGCCTTAATATGCTTAAATTAAACAAAACCACTGGGGTATCCGACATCGCTAAGTCCGTCAAAAGAACACGTAACTCTGATTATGGTCCCCCCGGGAAACATTTCCGTTGTCATTACAGAGTTTGCATGTGTTTTGTGAGTTTGCATGTGTTTTCTGAATATGCAGGTGTTTTGGCATTTGCAGTTCATGTGTTGTGAAATCGATGAAAGTGTTTCCTGAATTTGCAGATGTTTTCTGAATATGCAGGTGTTTTGGCATTTGCAGTTCATGTGTTGTGAAATCGATGAAAGTGTTTTCTGAATTTGCAGATGTTTTCTGAATATGCAGGTGTTTTGGCATTTGCAGTTCATATGTAGTGAAATTGATGAAAGTGTTTTCTGAATTTGCAGATGTTTTCTGAATATGCAGGTGTTTTGGCATTTGCAGTTCATGTGTTGTGAAATCGATTAAAGTGTTTTCTGAATTTGCAGATGTTTTCTGAATATGCAGGTGTTTTGGCATTTGCAGTTCATGTGTTGTGAAATCGATGAAAGTGTTTTCTGAATTTGCAGATGTTTTCTGAGTTTGCAGGTGTTGTGACCCTTCAGGGCCACCGTATGTAATCCCTCCGATGGCAAGTCCTGGGTGGAAGAGGTTAATAACTGCAGTTGTGATTTTTTACGAGCTGATTTCAACATGTTTTTCCTTTGGAACAGAGCCCAAGCCTGTCTGTGTCCACAATGGAACAGAGTTTCAGGTGAGAATCCAATTTTGATATCCTGAATGTATCTGTACGTAATAAATATATGATGTAAGAATAATGGAAAAAGCATGCAATTTGTACAAATGGCTGTGGAGTGCTTGTGGATGACATTCAAGTAACCATAAATAAATATTGGCAAGTTTTGTTAGTGGTCTAATTTGCATGTTGACATGGTACTGTGAGAAGTCTAAGGAATATTTATACTTATTACCTAGCGGAAACATGCTTTAAAACAAGATTATCAAAATACTTAAGAGTTGTAAACTTTTAAAAACTAAATCAAATCAATTGTTAGTTTGACCACTTTTCGCCAAAAAATTAGGAGCTCTGTCAAGTAGTTTCATAGTTTCAGAAGAAAATTGGCTGCTGGGTGTTTTTTGAAGTTTTCAGACCTTTCCATACATCTGCTGATTGGTGATCTCAGATGCTTCTGTTGCTGCAGATTATTTCAGACTGTCTCAGTGATTCCGAGATCAGGGCGATATCAACCGTTACGCCCTTTTACCAAGTATAATGAATGCATTGTGCTGCACTCTCCTCTTTCCTCAAGGGCATAACTGTGCTGGTAATGTGTTGTGTTGCAGCCAGGAGCAAGTGTGCCCTCAGACAAGTGTGAGGACTGCAAATGCACCTCTGTGGTTGATCCAGACACCAAGCTCTATTCTGTGGTCTGTACTCCAAAGGAGTGTGATGAAACATGCCAGCCGGTAGGTACCAGAACCGTCACAAAAAAAAGACATCGACACCACGCCGAGTGCCTGGAGACTGTTGTTAAGGGAGTGTATAATAACCTTTTACTATTCATTTCCAGTTGAACCTTTGTGCTGAAACAGTTTCCAGAACAGTGAAAGTAAATGCAGAAAAATATTTTCCGCTATTATCCCCCTAACGTTGGGAAAATGTCAGAAGGTTTAGGGTGTATTCACACTTGGCTCGTTTGGAGCAATTGTTCCGACACAGGGCACGTTTCCCCCCAGAGATCGGTTCGTTTGGGCTGGTGTGAACACAGCAAACGCACTCTGATGCGGAACAAAACAAACGGGCCGAGATCGCCAAAAAAGGGTGGTCTTGGCTTGCTTCCATTCGAACCCTGGAGCAGTTCGTTTGCAGTGAGAACACAATAGTCTCAGATACCGGCACAACTGACTAATAGCTGTTGCAAAGACAGTTTAGCGAGACTCTTCATCCCCTATAGACCCCCACTGTGAGAAATTAGTCACACTTTCTGTCTCCTAAGTGGGCGCGGTAGCGGATCTTGTTGTCAGAAGTGGTTGCTAAATGGTCGCAATTAAGCGTTTGGATATACAAGTATCTATCTTATATCTGCGTGTTGCGTGTATATTTCCTTTTACTTTTCAACATCAGGCATTCTACATCACAGTTAATGGCTGTACTCAGTATTATTTAATATGAGGTAGCTGGCCAGCTACTGCGTTAGCAAATGTTAGTTGACATGAGCTTAAAAATTAGATGGCTTGCTAGCATTTACTCTTGGAGTGGTGGTTAAGTTTTGAACAGGATAATGTTTGGCCAGGTCTGTATTGTTTTTTATTTCAGTGGGACTCCCCTGTATGATAGAGGCTAAATTAATTAATACTCAAATTACGTAAAGTATTTTGCTGTAATTGGCATTAGCTATAGCTTGAAGGGCATTGCATCAGCTAGTTTAAGCCTATAAAGCTGGTCTGAAATACGACAGTTGCTAGTCTATTCCTTACCTGTCTGCATATTTCGGGAAAAAAAAAAAGATGGATAGCTTGTTCCTATTATTGCAACCTATTGCTGCACAAAGTTTCGGCATTTTTAACGTGCATGGCCAACGCAAGATACTCTTCACATTCAATTTTTGCGCCTTATTTTGCCGCTTGTTTAATATCTGATATCAATCCAGTTAAAGATCATAGCGATCAAATATATTCCTTTTCCCCTTTAAAAACGATTAAACGCCGATGACAATAACAGTATTACTGAATATATAAATACAAGCATTATTTCACTTAAAATTTTTATTCGTAGTTTCCCGCAGTCCATGCTGTATTTCTGTATTGCCAGATGTTATGTGAGCGCTGCTGAGAGAGACACAGGTCTCGAGCAAAGTTCATTTTCTTGTGATCTGTTGGTCTTAAAAATGCCATTGCAGCGCCAGAATGTTTGGAAGATATGCGCCTGTGAAAAAATAAAGTAAGTCCAATATTTAATTCTGTGACAATGGGGCAAATTAATTGGTGATAATCTGTGTTTACGTTCACTTCTCCTCATTGGAATCAATTAATTCAGGACCAGCTGCAAGTCTATCTCAAGGGGCGGGCAACTCATGTGACTGAAACGCCCCTTCTTTTCCGGGTAAGAGTTCTGACCAATGAAAGAAGTTTGTTCGCGCATGGCATTTGTTCACAACTTTGGACCGGTAGAGACTGTTGCCGCGTGAACACCAAGGAGCCAAAGGACAAATGCAACAATTGTATCATTTTTGCCTCTGAATCGGAACAAAGCAAGCAAGCCACATGTGTGAATACACCCTTACTTACTCACTCATGTTATTTTACAAAATCAACTTTAAACTGAAAAGTTAATGACTAATTAACACAAAGAAATTGACAGGAATTCTCTGAGCTGTGAATGATCTATTATTTATATGAGCGGTTGAATACTTGCAGACATTTTTACTGTGTTGTGCTGAACCTCACCAATGAATAATGGTTTTTGTGTTTAATTGATTCAGGTTCTTGAACATGTTTTTTTGTGCAAATGTCCTGTAGGGCTCAGTGTATGAGGCTGTACCCGGTGAGTGCTGTGGCAAGTGTGTGGAGAAAAGCTGTGTTGTTACTCTGCCAAACAATAAAACACAAATCTTTGAGGTACGTATCATCTGTTACTCATGGCGATATAAATATAATTCATGGTCCATTTGGTGATTTTCCATAGTTTTATTTGGCCACACGTGATCCCCTTGAAAGAGGGATCTGTTATTTGGTTGGCCCACTTTATCGTTTCACTGATTCCTGTGTTTTGGAATCAGTTTTCTGCAATAGTGTGCATAATGTTGAGAAGGAGTAAGGGGGTCTGCCATGTGATGGTCCTGGGTTTGAATGTCTGACGGTTCATTTCTCATTAAAGTTTGCATGTAATGTACTCCCAATGTTGGTTAGCTGTGGAGAATTTAAATTTATCCAAGGTATTGCTCCTGAAGTTAGTTTTTTTGTACAATTTGCTGGTGTTGTCTTTAAGATCTCGAATGTCAGAAAAATGTGAGATCTGTCACAGATGGGCAGATGGTCATGATGCAGTGACATCATTCACATATTGTCAAGATTACAGCCGGAGAAATACCTCTACAGAGAAAGTGAACAGTATAACAGGGGTAGGGTAGTTCAATATTTGTCTCTCTATTTGGAACATTGATGCATAACAGAGATATGTTGCCATATCTCCGAAAAAATTAAATCATGATAAAGGGTAATTCCATCTGAAATCACTGGTGGCCTCCTGAATGACAACCTCAGATTTGCTTCAAATTTACAGAAAATAATGTTCTTATATCTATTATGTTATGTCCAAAATTTTAGACCCATATCTACTTTAGCTTTTCAGATGTTGAGACTTCAAAAAGGGGGCGTGGCATCCAATTTTGTGTAAAAATCAATGTTGCTGAACAGTTTGCCAAATTCAATGATCATAACTTTTGAACTATCAAAGTTAGATATATGAATTTTGCAGGATTGGTTTTTTTGATATGGTATGTCTCAGATCATAAATCAATGCCATAACTTTTTTGCAAATTTGTAGGCTCCTCAATATGACTCACAAATGTTTAGTTTTGCACATGTGGCAAGGCCCCTACAGCCTGGAACACTTTACAGACTTAACTGAAAATGTCTGAACTGGTTTCAGTTAAAGCTTTTCGTTCCATTTTACTCACTAAGCAGCGAGAATCCTATGAGCAATGCCTGTGTTTTTAAATTGTTATTGTCCCTAAAAACTATCGGGTGTGTAAAAACTTCAAGAGTACATCCAGTCAAGAAAATGTAGAGTTGAATTTCTCATGCTGCTATATGTGGTAGCAGCATATAATGGTGGCAGCCATGTTAGTGATGACACATGGGGTTCTAGGGCATGCGCAGAATATGCATTCGCAATATTAAATAGTAATGTTAAATTCTCAAGCATCTTCTTGCCAATAACACCCCAGCCCCCTTTTAAAATCATTTCATCAAATGAAAAGCTGAAAAAATCGGAGGTTAAATATGGAATTCTTTACCCTTAACGTTGTTGTTTTCAGCGCAAATGAGCATCTGAAATCAAATCTGTTGTGTTCAGTCAAGTTGTAATAATATTGTTGTTTGGATATGTATAGGCCTTATATTTTGCATGTGTACCTGCACCCTTATCCATGTTCAGAAGAGGTTAGGATCATGCGTGCTTGCCATTTGTTTTGAAAAGTGTGAATCTGTCACAGCAAAACCGTAGCTATTAGCTGACTTATGGCATGAGATCCAATTATTGAGGTGTTAATGAAATTAATTCACGTCTACAAAACTAACTGGCATGCAAACTCAACTTTGTTGGCTATATACTATTAGTAAATATGTAATCAAAATCACAAAGAAACCAAATGATAATTGCAAAAAATCTGTGCTGAAACAGCTGAAGTGAAAACCATTTCATCCGATTTTTCGGACGTTATAAGTGGTAACTGACTGCAGGTTTGTTAATGGTATCCAGTTTTTCTTCTGCCATACACAATGTCCAGAGCTCATTTGCTCTCCAATCTCACTTTTTCACACCCTTAAACTGAGTCTATTTTGTCAGTGAAAAGTTATGCAACAGTGCCGACCATAAAGGTATTGGAGTCATTGCCATTAACACTATTGATTTATCAAAATTATTAATAGAGACACAGCTTCATGGCCAAAATGCATGTGGATACCTAAATGGTTGCTATCCAGAGGTATTGAGGGCCAAACCTGGCCCCATGTAAAAAACCACACTTTTGTGAGTCATTTTGGGAATTCTACTAACTGGCAAGTATACACGTTTTGCAACTGATTTTGTTTATCAGCCATATTTGACCAAATTACTAATCCTGCAAATTTTATGTATCTAACTTTGATAGTTCAAAAGTTATGACTTACTGAACTTAGCATATTGGGTGGCATTTTACTTGGTGGTGGCTCCCACGGCGTTACGGATCCCACTTCTGACACCAAAATGTAGGGGGAACCTGAAGCAGCCAAGGTCTAAATCCAAAAATGGAGTCAACCAAACCAAAATATGTGCAGAAATTGTATTTTATTTTCCCCAGAGGTGCTGGTGAAGGTGAGGGCTATTTACAGTGCAAGCGATCAAAAAGAAAAAAAACTAAGATAGACTTTTAAGGGAAAAAAAAAATAAAAACAAATAACAGTTCATTTTTTTTCAATGGGTCCAATAATTCCCATCTTAAAAAAAAACAGTGCAGAACCAACCTTCCACCCAACCAACCCCAACTGAATGCTTAGCAGCCCTTTAAATACTTTTTCCCCTTAATGGGAGAAACCAAAACATTTGCCATCCGCTATACAGCACGGTACTTATAATTTAAGCATTCGTTTGGACATACATACGAATAGTAGTATTTCAAGCATCAAAAACATAAACAATTATTATTGCAGCAGACCGAGTAATTCACAGCATTTTCTGCTCATTCCCTGAACTGGAATATTCCACCCCACAGTTTACTGCTTACATATGCACTGGTGTACGAGCGCTCTGTTTGGTTTCCCGCCCACTCCAGAAACCACCATCCCGCTGTCTGATCGAACAAACAGGTAGCAAGCGCTTATTTTTCCTCTGCTTTTAGCATCGCATTAAAACATTTGGAACAAAGTAAAACTGTGGCTAGATGTTGATTTGACCATAGCTTCACCCCCTCCCATTAGTTGGCCAAGCTAATGGTGAGCGCAAAGTTAAAACAGTTTTTAAAAACTTAGCTCTACACATTCGCATGCATGCCATTATATTAAAAAGACGCTTGTCCCAGCTTTCGCCGACTTAGAACAGCAGTCACAGGCGCATAACCGACAGGGAGGCGTACATTTTCCTGACAGAGTTCAATAATCACAACAGTCTCAGTAACGGGCCAGCAGCTCCATTACATATACTAACACTCATTTCTACACAAAATTGGGGGCCACATCCCCATGTGAAGTCTCAATAACTTACTGTATGAAGATATGGGTTGAAATTTTGCACATAATTTACTGGATACAAGATCATCATGTTCAGTAAATCTGAGGCAAACCTGAGGTGGTCAGTCGGGACTCTTTTTGAAATCTGGTGATTTGAGATGGAATGACCCTAAAGGTAATTTTATAATGCATATGATTCTGCTGGATTTTATTATTATTTTTGGACAAACCATGAAATTTTCTTCAGCATTTTTACAACTTGTTTAATTAGTGAGATTTCAGATTTTACAGCAGGATTTCATGAGCCAAACCACTTTCTTTCAATTTCTCAGCCGGGCCAGACTTGGACGCCTCCAGGTGAAAAATGTAATAAATACAAATGTGAGAAGATAGAAGACCAGATGGTTACTGTTCAAGTGAAAATAGTCTGTCCTGAATTTGACCCGGAGAACTGCATTCCTGTGAGTTTCACATCAGCAGGGCCCTGGAATTACAGATGATGCAAATGAAATTTGGCTGAAGTTTCCAAGAGACAAAATGTTGATAGATAACAAAGCTGATTAGCATAAAATCCATAATAAAGACAGTTATATTACACGCTCTTTTTTCTTTTCCTCATCATATTAAGGCAGCTTACAAATCTTGTCACAAGTGCAATGTACCTCTATAATGCTGAAAATGAGCTACATAAATGGATGTGGGAACAACATAATGTTTAATCATGAATTTACTGGTTCATAGGGCACAGAAAAGACTGATAAAGATGGATGTTGCAAAATCTGTAAGTAACAAAATAATTCCTTATCTTTGTTTCATTTTGACTAAATTTATTGAGAGGATCTCATGGACAAAGAAGGAGATGTGAACTGGAACCAAACCAAAGCAGAACTTGGAGAATAGTGCAAAAAAATTCTTTGTAGAATTGTAGAGCTGGTACTCTGCTGTGGTCCTTGACAAATAAAATAGTTTAACTTTATTTTTTTATTTAATTTTTTTTATTTGGCATCTCCAATCCCACCCGAATCTGGAATGCCCAATTCAAGAACTATGTACATGGCATACTTGTATGCGACCCATGTTGCCAAATTCAGGGCGAGACAGTTTGCCGCTCTCCTCCGAAGCACGCGCTTGTCAGCCCCTGCATCTTTACACTCATAGGTCGAAACCTCCTACGGGATGAAGGCAGAGGAAACCCAAACATGAGCAAGCTTAGAATCTTACTGACGAGAGCCCAGTCAGCCAACAGGAGGTGCTTGAGTAACGAACAAAGCAGCTATTTTAGTATCCCATCCCGGCAGTCCCTTCCCAGTTTGTTTTCCCTGCAACGCAAAGACAATTGTGCGCTGCCCTGAAAAAGCTGCCGACCACTGCGGCTGGTATGATGGGGATCGAATCCAGCGCCATGGTAGTCACTACTGCTCAGCAATATGGTGCCTTAACTGAGGGAGCTAACCCGCCAGCTCGACAGTTTAACCTTCTATCATGGAAATAGACTAATCAGTTGAGTTCAGTGGTCTTTTGAACGGGCAGTTCACGTCACTTATTGAACCCCAATTCCGAAATAGTTGGGACGAAGTGTAAATTGTGAATAAAATCAAAATGCAATGACTTGCAGACCACATGAGCCAATATGTTATTCACAATAGGACATAGATAACATTTAAAATGTTGAAACTGAGATATTTTACATTTTATCCACAAAATGAGCTTATTTTAAATTTTCTGGCTGCAACAGGTTTAAAAAGTTGGGACACAGGCAAAAAAAGGGCTGAAAAAGCAATTAATATATAAGAGAATCAGCTGAAAGAACATTTCATAAGTAATTAAGTTAACTGGCATCAGGTGTGTAACATGATTGGTTATAAAAGGGATGTCTTAGAGGCTGAGTCTCTCAGAAGTGAGACTTGCCAGAGGCTCTCCAACCTGTGAAAGGCTTGCGTAAAAAATTTTGGAATACTTAAAAAACAATGTTCCTCAACGTCAAATTGCAAAAGGCTTAGAAGGTCTCATCATCAACAGTGCATAACATCATCAAAAGATTCAGAGAAACTGGAAATCTGTGCGTAAGGGACAAGGCTGAAGACCTTTACTGGATGCCCGTGATCTTGGCCCCTCAGAGCGCCACTGCATCACTCACCGGCATGATTCTGTCATTGACATTACTAAATGGGCCCAGGAATACTTCAAGAAACCACTGTCTGTAAACACAGTCCGCCGTGCCATCCACAGATGCCACCTAAAAACTCTATCATGCAAAAAAGGAAGCCATTGTTGAGCATGATCCAGAAGCGCTTAGCCGTGTTCTGTGGGCCAAGGCTCATTTAAAATGGACTGTAGCAAAAGTGGAAAAAGTGTCCTGTAGTCAGGCGAGTTCGGGATTTGACATTCTTGTTGGAAATCATGGGCGTCGCGTCCTCCGGCTAAAGCTAAAAAGAGAAAAGACCACCCCTCCTGTTATCAGCATACAGTTCAAAAGCCAGCATCTCTGATGGTATCGGGGATGCATTAGTGCATATGGTGTGGGACACTTGCATATTTTAAAAAGCACCATGAATGCTGAAAGGTATATAAAGGTTTTAGAGCAACATATGCTCCCTCCAGATGACATCTATTCAGGGAAGGCCTTGTATTTCAGCAGGACAATGCAAAACCACATACTGCGGCTATTACAACAGCATGGCTTCTTAGAAGAAGGGTCTGTGTGCTGAACTGGCGTGCCTGCAGTCCCGATCTTTCACCGATTGAGAACATTTGGTGCATAATTAAACGAAAAGTCCGTCAAAAGGAGACCCAAAACTCTCCAGCAGCTGGAAGCTTGTATTAATCAAGAGTGGGGTCAAATTTCAATGGCTAAACTCAAGCTTCTCTTCTCAATGCCCAGATGCTTCCTCCACTTTTTTTCTTAAAAACAAGAGGGATGCTACACCATAGTAAACAGGCCCCTGTCCCCAACTTTTTGAGACCTGTAGCAGTCATCAAATGTGAAATGAGCTCCTTTTGTGGATAAAATTGCAAAATTTCTCAGTTTCAACATTTGCTATGTTATATCTGTTCTATTGTGAAGAAAATACTGGCTGCTGTGATTTGAAAGTCATTATGCGTTTTGATTTTATTCACAATTTACACTTTGTTCCAACTATTTCGGAATTGGGTTGTAGATTATCCTGTCCTTCACCAATTCAACAGTGCATTACACCTGGCTGTGATGCAATGAATGAATACCTTCTGAACTGGCACAGTCAGGTCCAGAATTATTGAAGCTCATATAACAAAATTAGAAAAGAATGACAAACCCTTAGTTTCTTATCCTCCAGTATGGACCTCTGTCATGCTACAGTTCCAATATGTTTGCTTTAATGGAGGTGGCTAAAATATTGCTGTTATTTTATTTATTTATTCATTTACTTATATTAGATTTGATAACTAGAGCGCAGCCAATCCCTGTAATTCTTGAACCATGATTCTTGCTCCCATGTGCCTTAGCATCATCATGCAATATGTCATGGGATATATAATCCAAGATGACCAAAAACATATTGATACTTGGTCTAAATGCATACAAAATCCATTTTAAATGAGATGCAATCTGACCTGCAAGACCACTATATGGTCAGTTTGCTTTGTGGTCGATCTCACCATGCTGCAAATGGAGTCGGTACAGCTGGGACATTTAGAGATAACATTTACCCTCAAACTGGAAACATCACGATGCCCATTGTCCAAATAGATGTGAAAGTTTTTTTTAATGAATTGATAACTTAGTTTAAAGAATTTATTTCAGTTTTTTTAAGGGGTCCATATTATGCCCATTTCCCAGCTTACAATTTTTATTTTGGTGGCCTATTTATAAATATTTGCATGGTTTTTTTTTTTTTTTGTCAAAAAGCACCTATTTCCAGCTGCACTGGCTGGCTCATGTATATCATTTAAGTCCCTTCCTTTAAAAACCCACTCTGCTGTCTATGGTAAACTGCAGTTCAAAAACATTCATGGAGTAAAGGGAACAAAATAAAAAGTTTTGGGTGGTACTGCTGAGAAATATTGGTAAAAATAATTTTAATCACTCATTCTTCACTTTGTCTACCTTATGAAGTTTATACACAGGAAATCACACTGAGGAAAACAGCGTCTTCTCGACATGGAAAAAAATCGCTCACCAAACTCTTTCCGACTTCGGCGAGGGCTTTCTTCAAAAGCCAAAGTAACCGCTAGTCAAAGTAATGCAAATGTGTTGTATCATGACATAGATGTATTCTGGAAGAAAGGCTTGACAACAAACAAGGCATTTTCTTTCAGTTCAGGTGCTGTGTTTTTCTGTCAAACAGAATCACTCCCTTTGCCATGTACATTGTCGTTGTAGCTTTGCATATGTCTTATGAGCACAAAAAACTCTTTAGAGACTACAGGAATGAGAAAAATAAAAAAGAATGCTATGACCCTTTACATTTTATTGTGTAGACTTCAAAATTAGTTTCATTGAAAACAGACTGAGTGGGACATATCAGCATTGAATGGAATGAATTTAACATTAGATGCGGGGAAGATAAAAGCAGAGGAAAAGTTACAAATGAGATTGCATGGTGCTCGTCCCGGGGCGAGATCGAATTCCTTTTCAATAGGATTCTTTAACCAGCTGGCTGATTGAACTGGGGCGGCGCCTTCCTGGACTCTAAATAAGCGAAGTCCATACGCCTCCTTTGCTAGAGTGTCTGTTTGTAGCTAAGCACTATAGCCGAAGATATCTCTAGTCAGGATTTGTGCGACTTTATATCTTCCAGTTATTTTTGGAGTTCCTTCCTCTTTAGGAATTTTCCCTTTTCTACTTTTTCTCTCTCTCGCATTGCTTTGGTTTTTTTAGGACTATTACACATCCTTTGGAAGCCTTGAGTACTTTCCTGGTGGTCTGTGTGATTCTCTGTGTTTGTATTGTTTCTGTGCTGCTCGTTCTCTCCTGGCGTTGCACCTGGCCTCTCTTTTACCATCCATTACATGATTATTGTTGTTCCTTATTTGCAGCCCTTTTCCATAATTTTTGTCAAGGGTACCAATAATTCCAGAGCAGACTGTATATCTATCACAAATGTGGTACTAAAAAGGGCTTGTTTGGTATGCAGAAGTTGCTGTGTTGGAAATTCTGTACAATGTTGGGTAGAGACATTTTTCAAGGATTTTCCTGTATGAGCCAACTGCATGAACCAGTAACATGCTCTCCTTGATTAGGCACCCCGCAGCAGGACTGCCAGCCCCTGACGGACAGCATTGTCCTGGAGAAAGATGGCTGCAACTCTACAGAGTCCGTGGAAGTCAGTTCCTGTAAAGGCACCTGCACAACCCTCCTCCATGTAAGTCCCACACCAGCATGGGGTACATATTCTAGTAAAATGGAGATAAGTTTTTTAGTGATGTATCCTTTAATGATAAGGTGAGTATTAGTATTGTGCTATGAACCTGATATGGTCTTATCTCTGACTCGAATCTGCCCTGAAGTTGCCTCAACTTCTGCTTTGATTTGAACCAACTGCTTAATGCCAATTCATGCATCAAATCACTGTCTTCTGGGAAGGTTCAGTAGGAAATGTTAGGCTCTATTTTTACACCCAGCGCAAAGTGGCGCCAAGCCTGACGCACAAATGTTTTTTTGCTTGTTTATGATGGCGCAGTTACCAGTTTCCCGTCCACACGTGTACTTACACCAAAGTGAGCACCTGTGTGTGTTGGTCTTAAAATGAGGTGTGTGATCAAATTGCATTATAAAGCGATTGCCGCGATCGACCTACAAAAACCGGTCTAAAGTCGGTTGTCCAGTTTTTAACTGCTATTTTAAGGGCGCATTTTGAGACAGCATTATCCTCCTTTGTAGTCGAGTGCACAACGACGTATACTCCGCTTGCTACACACACAGGGATGAGCAGCAGCACATATACATGCAAACGATTGAAAATAATAAGATTACAATGTGAAAGATTATTATTATGTAAATCAAGATTTTAAAAAAATAGATGTCATAATGGCAAAAGAAACGATCAAGTGCGCACACCCATGCAACTGTAAGCCCCATCACTGAATGCTCCTGATGTCTTTAAATCGTGAGGGAGCGATTCCATCAACATCCTGAGATTTGCAATTCCACATGCAAAGATCACACAATCTCATAGATTTCAAAATTATTCAGGTTAAAGCCATGAATCCTTTATACTGGCAATCTCTGTCATTCCTGCAGTCTTCTGGGTGAGGGGTAGCTGTTAGAAACCATTACAGACCAGGCATATCATGCCTAAAAATATGTAATTTCTGTTCAATTGAAGATACGTGCCGTCATATACTGAGCAACAAAGTAAAACAAGTTCGCCAATTAGTTTAATGTATTTGCCACGGTCACCCAGTCAAAGAGACTGCAAAACAAAGAAATGAAGAAGGAAGTGTAAATGTGCATGCTAATAATAAATTAGATTTTTATTATAACAAGAGGCTCCTCAGAACCTGTACTCGGGCCGGGTCTAGGCCTGGGCCAATCGCGCCTTGACATGAGCAGGACATTAGCGACCCCAAAAGAAAAAAAAAATAACGGAGCGAAACTTAGACTTGTGGCCTACCGCCCAAGTAATTACACATTTTTTTTTTTACTTTGGGTCATCTTTGTATTAACTTGCATTTCTTTTTTGTTGCACACTAAAGAAAAAAAGTGCTTCAAATGTTTGGATAAGTCAGGCCGGAATTCGACCCATTACCCATAAATCAATTCTGACCTGCAACCCATCCGTCCTGCTTCTGATATCAAATACACAACTCTGTATTTAGGCTAAAATGTGCTATGATATCATATGATAATCATAATTTATCGTTTGGCTGACAGCAGAAGCAACCTTAAAAGGAAGGAACTTTTAACAAGCGGTAAAGTGACAGATGACATTGTAGTCACCATCTATAATTAATTTAAATTTCTTGAAAACATCTGACTTGGCCTTCAAGGATGAGATGTCATCAATCCAGAATTCACTACCAAATATTTTGTTATTATGTCATCTAGGTTCATCCATTTCTTTCTCCAGCCTCATTATCGATAAAGCAGAGCAAATTCATTTCACTCCAGCTGGATATTATTCAAGGGGTTTACAGTAAGCTTAATCAAAATATTATTATCCCCCAGGCATATAATGCGGGGGATACAGCCATAGTGCGGTTGTAGGTCTGTCTGTCCGTCTGTCTGTGAAAACATTTCATTTCCGGAGCATAACTTGAAAACCGTTCAATATTTCTCCACAAAACTTTGTGTGCACATTAACCCTATCTAGACCGGGCTTTTTTGGGCTTCCTGGGGCCGGGGGGCTTTTCCACCCCCCAGTAACTCGTAAACAACATGGCGTATGACCACCAAATTTGCAGGGGATGATGTACGTAAAAACTAAATCACTACAATCACTTTGGTATTAATATGACCTATTATGACACCATTATGACATCATGTTTTGATTTTTATTACCCAGAATGCTTTGCTTAGTTTATCCCATAGTGCACCAGCTCAGAGGCCATAAAATACACAAAATTCTAATTATGTTCTGAGAAAATAGTTTTCATATATTCAGAATGTTTTTCTGAGAACTTCAGGTCAGAAAGAAATGAAAGTAAACTTATAAAAAGGTTACAGGCTTTCGTAAGCAAAAGTTGCTCTGTTCTTATCGTCAACTTCTTTGTGTTTAGTATATTGATTTCAACATGTAGCCTAAAGAACACCTTAATAATGGAAAAAAAACGTCTATTTGTTTGGTAGTAAAAAGCTTTCATCGTAGTAAAAATAAAATAAATTCAATGAGCGTCATCAAATTAGCATAAATTAATTCTACTTAACAAAGCTGACATTAAATTATATGAATATTGTAAATATAATGGAATAAGTATATGTTAAAAAAGAAAAATCTGGAAACTACAAGTACATTGATGAAACCAAAATCAGCGATTTTTTGTCAGACATACCTGTTGGAAAACTATTGCCATGGAAAAGCGAAGATGGTGGACTTGAATTATTGGTATAAAATTGTTTCCAGACAAGTTTTAGGAAAAAGTCACCAAAGTTTGGTGGTCCTAAGCTCAAGCCGTTTAAAAAATCCTAGCGTGAAAATTGGCGCGGGCATAAAGCCCCCCCGGTCTAGATAGGGTTAATCATGACCTGGCGTGGTGCCTTCTGCTAATCTGCAGTTGATGACATGGGGCAGGGGGATGTGCCGTCTCCTGATGGCTCTTATTGTCATTTATTGTCCATAATTGTCATTTCTCCCTCACTGTTTTATCTCACTTATTTTAATTTCTTCTGATCATTGCCCTGACCGCACATACTGTATTAATTTTTTTTTTTTTTACCTGACCCTAATTTTTCAAAAATTTGTTTCTTTGTTTTATGCAGATGTTCAAAAGCAACAAATGCGATTCACGTGTATGATTATTTTTCATGGGAATATGATCAAAACAGTTTTTGAACAATATTTAACAAAGCCATTTCTTATTAACAGTTTTGGATCAGGTTTCCATATTTTCTGCAGTTGTTTGCTCACAGGCTTTCACTTTGCAGAAAGTGTTTTCCACTATTTGGCAAATCTGCCCTCATAACAGCAGTTCGCCAAGAGCAAAACACCTGGCTTTTTAAATCAAATGGGAGAAGACACTTTGATTGGCTTGTTTGGGGTTACACCGTAAACACACCTATGATTAATTAAGAGATTAAGTCGACCACTTTGGACCATGCCACGTTAGTTTGTGGCCAGATAACCCACCACTAAACTATAAATAAATGGATTTGGACCACTGACCTTAATGTGCTTGCTCACCTTGAGTTCTCACAGTGCCTTTAGATCATCAAAATCGGCCTGTAGACTTACAGTAAGTTGACGAATTTACAATCTATTACTCAAACAAGGCCCGCGAACACGATCAGCTGAACCGATTAGGTTACAGGAAACAAAAACTGTAACTGCTCTTTCAGATACTCCAGATAGAGCCTGGTTTTCAGATTTGGCATGAGGTAACCACTGTTAAATGTAGTGTGAATACCGATAGTCAACAGTTCTTCCATGAAAATAAATAATTTATAGACTTATGCAAGGACATTCCTCAATTTGACTGATTTAAAAAAAAAAATTGTAACCAATCAGACTGCAGAAAACATCTCAAAACTGAGTTTTTAAATACTATAACATGAATAGTTATTTGTAGATTAATGATACTGACTTGTGTTAGCGAGCAATAGCTGGTGGGATATTAAGTGTTTCATTGCAAAACGTAATAAAAGCCACTTAAAATTTTGGAGGCGCCAATGCAAGAAGATCTTCATTGCAAGGCCAGTAGTTAGGCCAACTTCAGCCCTTAGCAACATGCTATATACCAGTGTTTAGCATGTAGCAACATCAGCTTTCATTCCAAAAGCACAATCAGCGCCAAGCCAGTTTTCTGCATACTGCGATATATCCATGCAGCCAATCAGCAATGCAGAAGTCCACCCCCCCTTCAACAGGCTCTGATTGTTTTAACAACTCTTGTTTGGGTAAAAACAAAAATATGAAAGTATTATCTATGCTGCAAGCTTCACAGTAAAGAGATTCCCTAATCTCTCCTAATCTGTAAAACGTTTCCCATCAGAGGACATGGTTTCTCTCAGCTGACTGAGTTTTTGGCCACACTGAGAGGCAGATTCACTTAAAAAAATGACATTGTATTTGGAGAATTATGAATTATTATGGAAGCATTGGAAATGTTTACATCTCGATATGACTGGCTGGCCTTCAAATACGCTGACTTCAAATGCAAATTACAGGTTACTCAGCAGTCTTATTCACCTAGAATGCCGTTACACCTCGTGAACTGAACAAAAGTCCAGACAGTCAGTGATCAACTTATTTTTCAGATAATTCACAAAGACTGCAATGTTTAAAGTCTCTTTCCTTGCTCTCATTAGTATGTCCATAATTCCTAGTGATTTTTTTCATGCTGTTGTTCTGTATTGGCTCCATCAATGTACTGTCTTACTATGACTTCTCCTACAGGAGATAGCGTTTGCTTCTTAGACTGCTATGTTTTTCTTTCAGGTACTCAATGAGGCCAATTCCATAGTTTCACCAGTGCTCCTGTTGTCAGGAATTGTCCACGAGCATCAGGGAGGTGGAGATGACCTGCCCAGACAGGGACAAGATCCAGCAGACCTACACATACATTGAAAATGTGGCTGCAAGCCTCTGGAGTGCCCTGAGGAAATAATAAAGAGCCAACAAGTCACAAGGAAAGATCTGAAAGAGGCCACTGCACTACCGGATCATCATTTCTCAGGTTGACCATAAAAAATAGCATGTAATTCTCTCTATGGAAAATGTTTGCGCTCATGAGAATCAACTGACTAATACTGCTCATTTCTTCCCTTCTTTTTTTGTTTGCATGTTGGTATTTAAGATCATGACTTAATTTCAATTTGTTTAAATTTCATTTATTATACCTTTTAATTAGCTCTTTTCAAATGCAGACCGTGGGTGACATGCCAATGTTAGCATGGAATCAATGTAACATTTGTTACTGGGAAATAAAAATAGGGAATGTTGCTATTATCATCACATTGTAGTAAGCTATCATAGCTTTCATTGAAAAAAGAATATTGCTGTATATCGAAAGATTTGTTTCTGTTCTAACATGCATTAGACTATTAATAAGCTATTGCATCTGAAATGAACTCTAGTTCTCTGATTCCTTGAAGAGCGGCTTTATTTCAATTTGCATTATTTTTCACCAGTTACTACCATCTCAGGTAGGCCTACACACTTCTACTAAATGAACATTCACTGACCATTTTTTGAGGGAAGCTTCGTAGAACGGATCAACCTGCGCGGTGTGTCTACTTGGGACAACCACCTGCAGTGTGACTGCAATGTGTTTCCTGAATCACCATTTTATCCTGACACTACCTTAGAACTGATAACTGCATGGAAGCTTCAGCGAACCCAATGGATGTCCGACTCACGATCCAGTTTTCAGAATAACCAATTTCTGAGCCCATTCTTAAACCAACTTATTCAGCAAACTGTACTGGCTTCCTCTTTCTTTTTTTTGGGAAAACTTCCTGCTTTGAGTTTCACCGATGGTTTTGTATCCTAGAATAACCATCTGAAGTTTCTCCTTGATTGCTAACTGACTCAGATCTGTCTAATGCCTGAAGGTTGATCTCGATCTAGCCAGCTGTAGTGGAAGGTTTTTTTCCTCACCAAGGAAAATGAGTGTTCTGTCATCAACAACAGAGTTATTTTTTTTTTTTCAAGGTCTTCTGGGCCTTTCAAAGTTTTTTCTTTTTTGAATAGCGTGTTTATTGGTTCATCGTCATGGACATGACCATTTGCAGATCATTTAGTACTTTAACACATCCTGATGTAATTTTGTCATTTAAGTAGTCAGGAGTCACTGCTGGGAAAGATACAGCTATTTCAGATATTTCTTTTGGCCCTCAACAATAACAGCAGGTATATCTGTCACAGCTGTGACAGTAATAACAAAAAAAAATGTATGTTTTATTATGGCCCCAATTTGTTATAGGCGTGTGGATAGCAAGGGATGACAGACAAAATTTTTAAACTTTAACAGATTTAAGTAAACAAACACTTTGAACTAATCTACAATCTACTCTACTGACCAAGATTGAAATAAAAAAATAGAATATTTACAGTCCTTGAAAGTAATTGAGATGGGGGCTGCTATGTTTGCAATGTCCTGGGACAGGAAAATTCTCAACACAGGCAAAAATCCCCAAAAAGCTTCACAGGTCTTGAAAAGAGTGACAGGTCTGGTCAAATGTATCTTTCCACAGTTTCTCCTTACAATTTTCTCCTACTCCCTTTCACTCTCTCAATTTTTCTCCTTATACTCTTTTCCAGCCCCCTCCACCTTCAGACTTTTCTCCAATTCTCTGGGACATTCCCTCTGAGGCATGCAGGGACATGCCCCAAAACCTAGCTCAGACTGGCTTAACAAAAAAATGTCAATACTGCCATCTAATTGGCTTTCCCCCCATTACAGTTTACAGCGCCTTTCAAATAAAATGTTATTTTACACTTTTATCAGTTGTGTGGCCCTATAACAATAGATTGAGCACAAAGTGCAGAGACTCTGTGAAGACAAGTTTTAGTCTTTATTTCCACTGGTTTCCTCAAAGGAGCTTGGGTATAGAATAGTATTCACAAAGGCAAAAATAGAGTTCTTAGTTGGAGTTCAACAAAAAAGTAGTCCATCAACTTCACGAGATCCAAAAGGCAAATGAAATGAAAAAGGTCAAACACACAGAAAGATCTAACGAGGTTTCTCCAAGGCCATCAATAGTCCAAAGTTCCAAAAAATTAAAACAGGGCATCAACAATGACTTACTAGGCAAGGGCACAAACCACGATTGAACAAAGAAAGGCAAGAACTGGGGGTATTTAAGGCTTACAACAGAAAAGAGTTTCAGGTGCTAAAGCAATAAGAATACAGGTGACAACAATGAGTGTGGCATGAACAGGGTCTCCTGGGGGAAAAGGGTATGGGTTTCAGGGTCCTTAGGGGTCTCTGGACGAAACACAGGGGCTGGGGCAACCTGGCGACATTTGCTGGTAGCTCATGGTATGACAGGTCCCACTGACACCCAGACAATTGTGATGATGGTGGGGTGTGCTCAGAACTGTCTTGCTGGCAATTGCCAAATAGTAATTAAAACAGCCCGGCTAATTATTTTTCAATA